>AWYD02000889.1:0-57145 GCA_000504365.2 Pseudocercospora pini-densiflorae CBS 125139
AAGGTTAGCGATCCGTACGTAGATATTATTAAGAACTATAAGCGATATACTAACGTAAGCGACGACGGCTATACGATAACTATAATATAGTTATCTCTACGGATATTATCGCTTCTATTATATATCTACGACTTATATAAAGAGAGCGATATTTCTACGTAGCGCGACCTTACTTCGAAGCTACGTTTTAATAGTCTAATCTCTTAAGAGCTAGATATACGATTAAATTAGCTTAAATAGATAGAGATAGTACTTAATAAAAACCTATATCTATAGCTCTAGCCTTATTTACTATACCCTCGCTACTAGCTAGAGGCTTTATAGAAGAAGAGATATTTCTATAACCTACTAAAGCGGTTAGTAAGATATAAAGGTATAGTAGTAGGTACTATAGCCTTATCTATTAAGATTAAAGATATATAAGATAGTAGCTATTATAGCTAATAGTTTACTTAGTTTACTTAAGATCTAGTATTTATATACTAGAGATATAGACCTACTTATAAGGTCGTAGATTACTTATTTAACGCAAAGTATACGCTAAGACTACGACTATATTAATATCTACGTTACTAAAGCGATAAATCTACTTCTATATATTTACTTATCTCTTTATATACTAATATTCCCGACATTCGTAATATCTACGAACGATAATGTCGAGATTTGCGTGTAGCCTACTAAGAAAATGCGATTTTGCGTTTGGCTAAAATCCCCGAGCTAGGCGAGGGGTGAAGTGTGCTGACGCAACCCCGGATAGACAAATACAAATCATCTCTTCATTTAAACAATCTTCTTTATCAGCATGGCCCATTGGATATCGTGATAGCTTGACTTTGGATCGAGCGATAATTGCGAGCATCAAAAGCACTTCAGATTTGATATTCGATATGGCTTCAACGAATGGAGACAGGTCATCCAACGCGGAGCCGAAATCTCTCAAGGACACTCTCACAGAGGCACTGCCATCCTCGTTTAAATGCAAGACGCGCTATGTCTATTCGCCTTCAAACCCATGTGAGCCATTGTTCTCTGCATTACCTGGAAAAGAGCCAGAGAAAACGCGACTGGCCAGCCATTTCTTGACAGTCAGTGTCGATGCCTCATCTTTGCCTCAAGCAAGCAATGGAGACGTAATCAGCTTCGCAATCGAGGTACTGGTCTACTCTACAAGGCGTCTCACAACCATCTTCGTCAGCAAAGTCGACTCTACTTCATACATTCCTCGGATCAAGCCATCTCCTATCAAGACGACTGTGACCACTTTCTTAAAATGGATGGTCTCGAAAGAAGTCCAGTGGCATCCTGGACGCAAGATTGTTGTTTCATTGTTTGCCCGAGCTCAGGCGCAGTATCTCTTCCCAGGCTCTTCAGACGACAAAGGCAAACATGTACTGGATGATCGACAGCTGATCAAATGGTGGGCACGGGTGCTGGACCCGATCATGCCTGCTGGAGATGGCGACCCAGCCGTTCAGCATCAGGCCTACATCACAGTCCCAGGCTACGAGAAAAGTGAGCTTAGACAGTTCATGCCACCTGGATCGAACGCAGCAGAGAAGCCGCGATGGGTGTCAGGCAATCCTCTCCCAGAACTATCTCGGACTCGCGGCGTCCCTGAGCATGCTCCACCAAGATGTCTTCTGCCTCGTTTTCCGGACGATCCCAAAGCGAGATTCATTTCTGACCTTGATGAAGAGATAGGCATTTCCCAAGACGCAGAGGTCACTATAAGTCCATCAAAGCGTAAGAGCGGCAAATGGAAATCAGTGACGGGCCTTGACCAGTTTTGGGAGCAGATGGAGTTTCGCCAAGAATGCTCGTCTGGCAGAGTGGTCGGCTTTCTGTGGCTCGTCATCTCGCCTAAGAAGCTGGATGACGAAAGCTCAGAAGCCGCGAGCATTGAACTTGCGAACATCGACAGTCAAGAATCGTTGTCTTCTGTGCCTGTTCTCAGCAGTGATGCAGTGTCACAGGATGATGCCGGCCCAGTCAATGGAAGTCCAAAGAAGAAAAAGAGAACCAGACTGACGGGCCCGGTCATTCCACGTCTACCAAAAGTCAAATCTACTACGTCAAATCTATCTGCGATGCTTTCACAGATCGACACGCAACCGGGCGACGGCATTGCAATCACAAAAGATGGGTATGATAAGGCAATGTCAGTGCTTCTTCAGCTGGATTTCTCGAATCTCGACATTGCGTCTCAGTCAACGAGGAAGTGGACTGCACAAATTCAGGGCATAGCAGGCTTGGCAGATGACTTTGCGGTGGAGGTCATCGGCAGCATCGTTCCAGAACTATCTGCAACTGCCGGTACTGTCAACGGCGCAGCGGCCATCAATGACTTAGGTGGTCTAGTGAAGAAGAAAAAGAGAAAGGTCGATGAGACTGGATCAGAGAATATGAAAGCAAGTGACGTTCAAGCCGGGGCGCGTGAGCAGCCTGCGGTCAATGTTTTGAGCAGTGGAATGATTAGGAAGAAACCAAAGCCCGCAGCCACCTGAGCGATACCTACTTGATGACCACAACGCTGGTCAGTCTGATCACCGGCCGAAGCCTTGCATCACCGATGCAAAGATGCCAAAACCTGTGCGCGAAAGCCCATCGGGACGGTCCAAAGTGTCGATCATTGCTCAGAGTCTCTCGCCGCATTGTCGTTCGGCTCTGCAATCGCGCTTGGATATAGATGGCGAGGCAATGCAAAAACGAGCCAAGATTGACCATGCTCGAGCCGTGTTCTTCAAGCATATCCAAGATGTATCTGCGAAGTAACACCTTCATCGCGACATGCGTGCTCTCGAGGGATGGACAAGTCTCTTTGAACCAAAAAATGAAGCTCGAGGGACGCGTGGAGGTCCTGACGCGAACGAATTGACCCTGCGTGTTAGATTGCCATACACCAACATCTTGAGTCGGCATGAAATAGATTCTGGCCTCCATGTCGAGGATCTGTCCGTTGATTGCCTCGAATCTATTGTAGAGGATGCGGACATGCTGGCCATGCGAGAATACCTGGCTGGAGGCCCATTGATGGCATCTTGAGAGCCTGGGATAGGGAGCAGAATTGGTGAATGTGTTACGCCACGAGCGCCGCCCTTCGAACCCAATCTTGGTCGACCTACATGCACGCCGCACCGGGAATGCTTTGTCTTCGTTCTGATAAGCAAGAGATGTCACCAGCTTTACGCCAGGAATGTTCGGCGGGCCTAGAGCATATGGGCCGGTATGCTCCCAGAAGAGATGCTCGTTCTCGGCCACGATGATTAGGTCCCGGATTCTGTCCTGAAGCTCTTGTGGAAGGCGAAGCAGACGACTTCTTGGCTGTGGTTGTGGTGCACGATCTTTTCTTGCATCCAAAATATGGCATCGACGTAAAAGCCATTGCCAGAAAGCCCTTACGCCCGCGACCGCATCATATGAGGATAATTCGAGGCGTAGAACGACCGGGTCTGTAACCTCCAGCAGCCATCGGACGATCCAATAGAAGAAGAAGATCGAAACGCCAAGGCACAGTAGCGGATAGGCGTACGGCGTGGTAAGAAAGTGTTCAAATCCTCTCTGACGCCTCGTACTTTTCGGTTGCATGTTAGCGGGCCATCACAAGGCTATGTGGTCACATCTTGGTTGTCACGCCAAGCGGTGAAACTCACGTCGTTTGCGTCTGGTCCTTGCGCGATGGTCTTTTGTAGCCGCTGCATTTTTTGCCGGCCTTGCTCGACTTCTTCTTCGCCATTGAAGAAAGTAGTGAGCTCGGGATCCGGGTGCATGCATGGAGAATTCACCTCGGAGCGACATTTTGAAGAGACGGCGTTTGCTATCGCGACAAACGCTGGAATTTGAAGTGTCGCTCTTAGAAGGACAGCTTCTTTAGCAGAATGTCTGCAGGCAAACACTTGCAACGAACTCGTGTAGCAACTACGAGAGGATGGTGGCGTGGACGCAAGGTTTCGACCAGCCTGAATGCCAATGCTTCTGGGATTCAGGCAGCTGTCAGAGTTAGGCTGTCCTGAGGGCATCTTGTTTCGGTACTCCGACCAGAGCACTGGTGGAGTTGCGATCATGCTAAACTCCAACATGCGGCCGCTATCGACATCGTGAAGAATCGACTTTCCGCCAATCAGTGACAGCCTGTCAGCCTCACACCGTTTACTTCGACAATACCCTCGAGACCATCATGATGTCGATTGCAAACCACATGACATTCCAGACTGCTTCATCTTGGCTACATCGCCGAGCGTTGCTGAGCGTTTCATATCCTTCACAACTTCAAGAGTCCGCTTTCCGCCAAGTCCTTGTCTCTTCTCACACGGCAGTTCACGCCTGGCCTCGGCTAAATCGAACAGGCCATGGCCATGCGTTCACGTGTAGAAATGTCAATGCACTCTTTGCCTTCGCATGGGCTTAAAAGCTTCACGTTCCAGAACGGTGAACGCCTCATAATAAATCCTTGACTAACGCGAACTTTACAATCTTCAACAACATCATGCCGTACTGATGCCGAAAGCAGACCAACAATGAAGGCGCTTAACCACGATCTGGTAATCAAGATGCAAAAGCCTGCCATCAACAAAAATAAGCTGACGGCCGAGATCTCGTCGTGCTGGCAGCCCTTCCCAGACCTGGCCATGAGGATCTGCGACGAACTGCTAACAACCTGGTCGAGACTCCATACACTATGCTAAGCATACACCCTGTCGCCCAAGGTTCGTGTTGCAACTCAAAGCTCCTCCCTAAGAAGCCGTCTCGTCGCATCTGGCTCCTCGTATCATACTTTACCATTGCACTTCAAGACGAGATGTTCAGCGACATACGCTGTTGAGAGATCGGGTCCTTCTCCGAACACTAGACTCATGATTCAACGACAATGTTATCTTCGACACTGATATTATGGAGCGCCTTGTCTTGCTTCGTTGCGGCGCAAGATTGGAGAGACTATGTCAGTCTGTGCGACGACACAATTGACAAAGCAAATGCGGTATGCACTATCGCACTGTCGCGGCAGGACTGTCATTGCTAACATGGCTTTGATAGTCGAGCGTCTACACATATGAACCAGACCTTCATTCGCAGGATGGGCGGCCGGCGCCGGTCTCGTGGGCCTATACCGTTTATCACAATGCTACTACATTGCAATCAGTATGGTGGTACAACACAGGAGGTGCCAATTATTCAGACGATTTCGGCATGTACGTGGTTGCAATGCACTGTACATCTTCACCCATTGAGCATGACTGACTCAAATGCAGAGGCTATGATGTCTGTGCATTCCGACTCAGGAACGTCACAGCGCTTGCCAAATGGAACGCCTACATAAACAACGACGATGGGTCTTGCGAGGAGGCCTTTGACGACGACTGCGTCAAAGACCTTAAGAAACTTGCTCGAAAAACAGCTGAAGACCAAGTCGGGGAATCTTCACCCGCCTCCAACCTCACAGAAGGAGCACTACCGAAAGTCTGCAGCACGATTGGAGACATTATCCAGAACGACATGCCCAAAAAATGCAGGAAATTCTTCGAAGGAGGAGACTGGGAGGTCGCGACATGGCAAATGAGCGACTACAACCGCACATCTCGAGACGTGGCGTGTTGTAGTGACATCCAGTACAACAGTTGTCCAATCTATGCCAACGAGTCCCAAGCAACTTCCACAAACCGTGAGATTACTGGAAGTACGAACGACCCCATGACTTCCATGATGAACAACTCCGACCACTATCCCGGAAGCTGGCATGCTTGGTGGGGAATAGATTTAAGACTCTGGTTAGAGAAACCCGGAGAATTCAACACGACGGTTTATGATGCGTTTACTCAAGGCGTGTTTCCGATGTTGACGGTAAGTTTCCAAAAATCCACCTTCCTCTCTTTCCACTAACTCGTGCTTGCTTCATAGATATACATGTCCCTCGCCAACCAACGTCGACAAATCTACGTCGAACCCTTCGCCCAATTGACCTGTACCCGCGCCACACAATTCACCGAAGGTTCCCGTCACGAACCACCCGTCCATCCTTCAGATTCCTCCTCACATCTCTCTTCCGGCGCAATAGGCGGAATCGCAGCCGGGTCCGTAATCGGAGCTACGATCCTCTTCGTCGCAGCTTTCTTATACTGGCGAAACAAGAAACTCGCCGCAGCAGCAGCCCTCAAAGCAGGCAGTCTCTCATCCGCCGGCACAGGTCCCACAGAACTCGGAGGCGACAATCCACCAGCCGAACTCGATAAAAGTGCTGAAGTTTTCGAGAAAGAAGGGAATCAGGGAGGTATGGAAATGGATGCTAATGCTAAGAAGATTTTTGAGATGCAAGGGGATGAAGGGAATGGGACGCTTACTAGGAGTGAGATGGCGGGTGATACTATTCAGAGTGAATTGGAGAGTCCGAATGATGGGTTGGTAGGTCTGGGTGCGATGGAGGAGAAGAAGAGGCTGGAGATGCTTGAGAAGGAGAAGGTGGATCAGCCGGAGGTGGCGGAACTTATGGGGAGTGAACCGATTGAGCAGCAGAGGCAGAGTTGGACGCCTAGTATACGGTTGGTTGAGAATGTGGAACAGGATGAGATTGGGAAGGTTGATGAGAAGGAGGATCCGCCGAAGATTTGATGTGATGTCGATGATGATGACGAAAATGTTCCTGTTCTGGAATTGGTCATGATGGATAGTGCTTGTCTCTATATGTATATAGACCGTCTCAGTGTCAGTACTGTCCTTCCCTTGTCGCTGAATTGCAATGCCAAGATTTCTACTTCAAAGGTTGTCAAACGCTCTTCTATTATTCTCTTCTCATGGCTCACGATCGCTCTCTTCATCGTCGTCATCATCATCACTATCAGCCTGGGTACCCATCTCTTCGGGCTTCTTTTTGCGTTCATAGTCGAAGGCGTGAGCGGCACGAATGGTTGTACCCACCCTCTGTAGCGCATGCGTGATGGGTGACCCGGCCATTTGCTGCTCACTACTACTTCCACCTGTTCTTCTGAAACGTAAAGTGCCGCTATTGGATGATTGTTGACGCTCGAGTGCTGAACCGTCGCGAGCAGAAGACGACCCTTTGAAAACGTCTCGTATTGACCTCGGAGTGGTGGACTTAGGCTTGGATTCGCTCTGCCCATCGAGCTGTGCTTGTCGTTCTGCCAAGGTCGGTATGCCTTGCTGCTGTTTAGATTTCTTCTTGCTTCGTCCGAAGTCTTTGTTGGCGTATGGATCAGGTCCGGCTTCCGTCTCCTCGAGTGTGGTCGGCACTACCACTGGTGAAAAAGGCGCCGTTGCGTGGTCACGCCTGACCGTCTTATCCGTATCCTCTTCGTCCTCTGATTGTGGTGTGGTGATCAGACGACTAGTCAAGTCTTGCTCCATGATCTTGTACGGAAGAGGTATGTCCCTACTAGCCTTCTGCCTCTCGATGTTTGTGCAATGCTCGTTCTCAACACGGAACAAGGTCCACATGCCTCTTCGCAAGACTTCTGTGAAACCGACGAGAAACGACACGATCGACGAGTGCTGGGCGTCGGATGTGTATATCGCGTAGAAGATCCAGTTGAAACGAAGAATGGGATCGATCACCATGGCAGCATAGTAGATCCATGCCTTCTTACGGTAGGCAAGAGTCGGTCGCAAGAACTTCTTTGGTGCGTAGAGGTCGCCCAAACCTGACAAAACTTGGTTAGTTGACTCCCATTCCAACAAAGGGCGGCTTTACTTACTCCAATCCATGAAGATATCCCAAATGCTGCAATAGATGCCGTTGATTGTCGCCATGGTGATGAACAAAGCCCTCATCTTGTTGTTCTGGTCGAGCCGATACAGTGATAAAGTCATGTACTGGAGTATGGTGAAACCATATTTCGCGCAATTGACCAGATGAGGAAAGACCTGGTGCGTGTCTCGGTAACGCCGGATACACTGGAAAGCACGCCAGATACCAGGCAAAGTCGTCAAGAACCCAAGGAGCCGACTATTTGAGGAATTGCACACACTCGGCGTGTTCCAGTTGCCAGCGAACAAGCAGAAAAAGAGCTCAATGTTTCCGATAGAATACGTGAGTGAGCAGAACATGTCGCCCATAAAGAAGTCTCTGAACTCGACACCGTACAGTCCGGAGCATAGTAGTCTCCACTATATCATTGTAAGTGGACAGCGTTGGGTACGATGGGGTAAATCTTACCAAGGTGTAAAGGAACCAAAGTCTGGCTTTGTGATACAGGACCGGAAACGGGAGGAAGAGAGCAATTACGGAGAGACCAATAAGTACCACAATCCCTGATGTCATGAATGTCAGTACTGTGATATATGATGGATCAAAAAGTGTGCTCACAGTAAAGAAACATGGTATCTCCGCCCGCTTGAATGTCGAAATTGAGCCATATGGTGACGCCAAGGACGAAGTAAAGCCAGGCCGGGATCTCCGACATCTGTAACCAGTTGAGCGCCTGCCTGCTGTCGAGCTCAAAGATGAATTGATAGTTGACCCTGAACTCGTTGAAAAAGCCAGCACAGCCGACGAACAGGAATGCCAGTAGGACCATCATAAAGTACCCTGCATAGAGCTGGAGCAGGTACGCTACGTGTACATGTTTTGGTTCTGGTGCTGTGAAGAGTAGTTCGGCTCCTTTAACAAGGCCCTGAACACCAAAGACAGATCCTGCTGCAAGTAAGGCGCATGTACGAGCGACTGGCCCCGTGAAGTCACCTGCCTTAGCGGTTTTGGTGCGGAGCTTGCTGACAGCCACTTTTCTATTTCCCTTTTCGAAATAGCGAGCATAGAGATCTTCTACAGTCGCCATGAGGTGCTCGACCTCTTCAGATGCAACGAAATGCGCGCTGTTGACTTTCTCCAAGGTATATTCCAGCTTAGGGTGTGCATCGACAGTTTTATCATACTTCTTGTTGATCTTCCGGAATGCAGTGCGGTTGACTAATGCGTAGGATTTCAGTAGCTCCAGCAGACGGTAGAACTCTGCCATAGCAGACTTCATCTTTCGTTTGGCGGTCCTGTATGGAACCTCCTTGGCTCGCTTCCTCGCATAATCGCGCTGCTCGTTGTCAGGTACCCAGTGAGAGCCGGGCAGATTAGGACTTCCCAGATTCTCCCGTGCGATAGAGGTCTTGCCGACGCGATTGGGTCGAAATTTATCGATTACCTTGGCGGTCTCGTCGACGGATTTGTGGAACGGGCGCTTTATAGCTTGTGGAAGTGCTAGTCTTTCAGCTTCCGAGCTCACTTTGCCATTCTGCCCGTTCAGCTTGGGTGTATCCGCAGAGCCGTTTGCAGTTTCATGCGAGTGCTTGTGTCTCTCTTCTTCGGCCTGAATCTCTGCTAAGCGATATTCGCGCATGATATGAAGTTGTTCTCGCAGCGCCTCGAGTCGCTCCTTAGCCTCGTCTTCCTTGGTCCTGTAGAAGTTCTCGATTTTTGCCAGCTCGCGATCCAGGAAGAGGAAGAATTCGGCCTGCCTAAAGTCGAGTTCTTTATATGCTTCGAGCGCGACATCGTGATCGTCGCGTGCCTTCTTAGGAGCGGTATTGCCAGCTACTGAGAACATCCGTTTCATGAATGGTCGACTGTCCGGGCTTGAGTTCGTTCGTTGAGGAAACAGATCTCGAAGACGTGAAGAAGCTCCTCCGGGAGTTTGAGGCTGATCTGTTGCTGGTCTTATTTCATACGCATTCCCGATATGGCCCATTTGCGTAGCCGGCGGATTGAAGGTGTTTGACTCTGAAGACAATGATGTCGATAACTGTCCAGCAGGCTGTGCAGCCTTTCCAGGCTTGGCTGGAAGCACTGGAGATGTTCCTGGGCTTACTGGTCGCTCATCATCGGCACCATCTTCTACTGCAACAGCAGGGCCTGGGAGTTCTAATGAGGGCGCGTCATGCTGTTTCCTCTTACGGTCTGCATCATTAGGCGGACTTCCAATAATACTGCCATAGCTTGCCATGCGTGCCTTCGCGCCAGGCCGGCCATCATGACCTTGGTCCCCGGTGTGTAAGGGACTACGCTCATCCACGGCTCCATGGGCGATATCAATGGTATTGCTTAGCTTCAAGCCGCTCTGCGAGTCACTTTTAGAGCGCACATGCGACGGCGGCTGTTGGCTCAGTCCGGATGCAAGAGAAGGCTTCTTACGCCGTAAGAGGGTGGTGACGGGCGCATCTAAGAGGGAATTTCCAGGTGTGGTCTTAGGTCTGGCGGAAGGTGGAACACTTCTGGTGGCTTTTGCAACGGCTTTAAGCTGATTCGCATCAGAAGACTGCCAGAACAACGATAATTGTGAGCATGACTGACTTTCTTCTTTGCTTGCTTGTAGTTAAAATATTCGTTCTAGAAAATCAGCCTTGGCTATGACCGCGATCTTGCCACGGGTTGGGCTATACCTTCCACTCAGGGATCGCCTGTTCGTCCAATTCCTAGCCATCAGGTCAGCATCCCAGCCGCGATTCCGCTGTCATTGTATCTTGTGTACCTTGGCGAACTTCATAACTATGGACAAGAATGCAGCGAAGCATGCCGTGCTGTGATGCAAACATGATCGAGACGCGCCCAAGGTCGAGATCACAGATCGGCAACCGAGCTAGCAGCCAAGTTTTGGCTTTCGTAGCGACGAACCTTAATTTTGTCCGAAGTGCTGCCGGGTTCGAGACATCTTCCTTGCGCGACGCGACTTCATCTCTATCGCTTCTCGTGTTCACACGTAATTGAAAGGTATGCATTTCTGGCAAAGGGCGTGGTACTCACAGATAATTTGGAGCGGCCCGTCTCACCTCAAAGTAGTGATGCTTGCTATGTTGCATGTGAGGACGTTGGTTCCTCCTTCGTGAGCAAGCAAAGCAAGAGTCACAGGTAGGAGAGCTTTTCTGCAACTTCGACTTTGACTGCTCTGAAGCAAACCATCGATTGATACACACTTACATACACCTTGACGCGACTATCGTCGGTACACCATGGGCGGCAGCGCCTTTCTTCAAGCCTCTGCCGAGGGTCATCCAACACTGCACACACCTCGAATGACTCCAGAAATTTACGCCGCAAGAAAGGCTCAATACACTGCTGAGCTGCAGAGCTACTTTCCTGGTTGCGAGGTAGTTGCGCTGAAAGAAGCGCCTGAGAAATCGGATTATGGCGATGTCGATTTCATGGTCTGCACAGATCGCAACTTAGATCTGGCAGGTATCGCCAACTTCCTTGGAGCGGCTGGGGTGATTGGTGGTGAGTAACTCCGCGCCATGGCAGCTTCTATGCTCGCTGTATCGCAGACAGCAGTGCTATCTCGAGCCTCAACACGGAGTGGCTGACACACTTCTCACAGGCGGAGCCGGTCGCTGCTCAGTCGCTGTGCCTCAGGACGGCTCAAGAAGTCTTCATCCGGCCATCAACTACAAAGCCACAGGCGGGCCCGGTAGCAAGAAGCAGGCCTCAATCGAGGTTGCAGATGAGACATATGCTCAGATCGACATTGAGCTCGTTCGGCCTTCGATGTTCGAATGGCATACCTTTTACGCCTCCTATGGCGACCTTGCCGGCCTGCTTGGTGCCATCGTGCACAATATCGGCTTTACAGTGAGCGACAGAGGCTTGTATTTGCGATTCCAGGACCTCGATGAAGCGAAGCAGATACAGGGAGTTAGGGTGAACAATGAGGAAGGCCTGCTTTTCTTATCGAAGGAGCCTGAGGAGGTCATGAGGTTTCTAGGACTGTCGCCTGAGAAATATGACGCTGGCTTTGCGACGATGGATGTAAGTACCTTGATTCGCTCCGAAAGTGTTTGTCAAGTTGGACGCCCAGTCTCCGACGTCGGCACCATGGCAGCCCTCGACGTACGGAAGTGATTCCTTGAAATTTTGCTGACCTCTCCTTCTAGGCCTTCTATACCTGGCTCGCCGAATCTCGGCTCGTGACCTCCGATATCCACATCCAGTCGAAGCGCAAGAACACGTCGAAACAACGTCAGAAGGAGCGCAAGCGGACTACTATAGGCAACTTTTTCGAAGAATTCCTTCCAGTCTACCTGAATCTCGACGATCGAACCGACGACACAAGCATCACGGCAGACGATGACGCTCCATGGCCTCCACCCGCCATGAAGAAGCTCCGCGAGCAATATGCCGACGAAGCACTCCGATTCTTCAACAAGCGCGATGCTTATGAGATCCAACACAGAACCCTCGTGAACTGGATCCGATCTCAGAAGTGCGAACAGCTCATCAAGCCAATCGTGGCGGAGGTCAGTGGCAAGAAGGAACGCAAGCTGGCAGAAGTCGTGCGCGCATTTCGAAGACGTGTCAGGTTTGGTGCCAACGATGGGGAACCATACGTCGCAGACATCGCACACTCGGATCAAGAGTCTGAGTTGAGCCACTGGCTGGATTCTGCGGACTCTCTGAAGGAGCCGGACACCGTGAGAGCGTGGATAGAAGCGCACTGGGAAGAGCTTAAGGAGCTCGAAAGGCGTCAGGAAATCAATCCATCGCATGGCCATAGCATGGTAGCGAAGGACAAGTGACTCAGCGCATAGACAGCGGCAGAGCGATGGGACGCAATATCGGTAGTAGAGCCTCTCGAAACGAATTCGGAGCGCAAAGCATAAAGCATAGAATGAAGCGTCGAAGTAGTCATGAGTTACATTCTTTATGCCCTCTATCTACACAAATGTACAAACGACAAAACACTATCCCCTCACCCGAAAACAGTGAAAAGGTATCGATCAACAGCAACGCTCGCCTCCCACAAACATGAACGCCCGTATATAATTTGCAAGTTGCATCCCGCCCGAAAGCTTTTTACAGCAGCGACCCGGAACATAAAAGTAAGGATGGTATAAAACCGAACGCCTTGCAGTGCAAACAACGACACATAGTAAGAAAATGCAGGATATGCATGCCGCCGCCATCATCGTCATCTACTCGTCATCAACAAGCTTCCTCCCGTCGTGCGCAGTCTTCGCATCTTTCTCTAGAACTTCAAAGTCTCCTGTCATTTCACACATGCCGCGGAAAATGCCTCCTTCCTTAGAGATGAGGTCGTAGGGGTCGCCATACTCCATGACTTCGCCTTTGTCGAGGACGAGCACTTTGTCGTAGTCGATGATCGTTTGCAGACGGTGGGCAATGGTGATTGTCGTGTTCTTGATCTCTCGGATTGTGTCTTGAATCTTAGAGTCAGTGGCGTAGTCGATTGAAGCTGTAGCTTCGTCCATGAGCAAGACTTTGGGATTCTTGAGCATGGCGCGAGCTAAGCAGAGGAGTTGTCGCTGGCCCTGGGAAAGGTTCGAGCCATGTTCTGCGACAGGCGAGTTGAGGTTCTTGAAGATGTTCTTGTTCTCGAGTGCCGTTGGGCTAGTTGGTGTGGCTGGGCTTGGTGGCGTTTCCGTGACATTTGTGAGTGCCTGCTTGTTCAGTGAAGAGTTCGGTGTTGACTTGCGAGACGTGCCGACCGGGGTCTCAGGTCGCGATGCAGGCTGTGATGTAGACGCTGACGGTGCACCGATCAACTGTACACCTCGGAGAACGGTGAAGATCTCCTCGTCGGTGAAGAGACCGAATGGGTCAAGATTGCTTCGGATTGTGCCCGTGAACAGCGTCGGATCTTGTGGTACCATGACGATGTTCTCGCGAAGATCTTGAAGACCGATGAGACCAATGTCGACATCGTCAATCAGGATCTTGCCCTGTTCAGCTTCGAGGGCTCGGAAGAGCGCCAAGGCCAGAGAACTTTTGCCGGCACCCGTCCTTCCGACAACACCAACCTTCTCGCCTGGAGGGATCTTGAACGTGATGTTCTTCAAAACGAAGTCAAAGTCGCTTCTGTACCTTGTACTATAGCCAATGAACTCCACAGATCCTTTGCTTGGCCAGTTGGCTTCCGGCCGGTTCTCAGGTATGATTGGCGCCGCCTCTTGGTCGACGTCGAGGTATTCTTTGACACGCTCCACAGCATTCATGTTCTGCTCGTTGCTCGCATAAAGCCTGACGAACCACAGCACGTTCTCTGTGAATGTGACAGCATACGTCATTGCCAATCCAGCAGCGCCTGCATCGACTCTGCCCACACTCAAGATGACAAAGACACCTGTGAAGAAGGACACGAGGGCGCCAACGACATCGACACGCAGAGCCAACCATCTGTTGGCGGCCCATAGATATATGAACGGCCGCGAGTGAGTGTTGACGCGGTTAAGGTTTTCGCGAATGAATCGTCGCTCGTCACCGTAGGCGCGGATGGTCGTCATGCCTGACAGAGTTTCTCCGAACTGCTGGTACAGTGGGCTTCGCTGAACAGACTCAAGTCGCTTCAGATCTCGAGATGAGGCAATATACAGCCTGCCGATGAGGAAATACAGAATTGTAATGAAGACGCCAGCAATCAGGAATCCAGGTGTAATGACAGAGATAAGAACCACGATGGTGAGAATCGAGAAGAGACAGTGCACGACCCCCACTGCAACTGGTGCAATCTCCTGGTCAACAGCTTCGACATCCTTGGAGAAGCGGTTCATGATCTGGCCTAAGGGAGTGGAGTCGAAGAAGCGGAACTTGGCATGAGTGACCCGCTCCATCAATTGCCTGTGAATTCTCCTTGAAGCAGTCAGAGATCCACCAAACAGGACACCTTCTCGGATTAGGGTAATCGCCATGTACAGCAAACCGAGAATAGCATAGACGCCGAGATAGTAGCCAACATCAACGTCGTTGTTCATGATTCTCATTGTTTTGACATCGTGGACAGCATCTGACAAGAATGGCATGTTCCAGATACAAGATCCGCTGCGAAGGCAGTTTGAAGAGCCGCCTCGGACGTGTGCAACGGCAAAGGTGTGGTTGCGCGAAAGACCGCTGGCAAGATATTCATGCCTAGTGTACGAGTTTGACCACTGCTGAATCCAGACAGTGGTCGATACTTGTGAAAGTTGCTGGAGACCAAAGCATAACGCTGCGACAGTCCAGTAAATCCAGCCTCCCATCTGTCGAAGGTAAGAAGAAATGATACTGAGCTTGACAGCACCAGTGGCTTTCTTTTCGTTGAAAATGTCCTTCTCCTCGGCTGGCTTATTCATACCTGGGATGTCCTTGGAAATTACATGGGTCAAAGGATCGCCCGTCAGCGTGCTTGCCTCTGTCTCACGCCTTGGAATATGCTCTCGGGCATGACCATTCGCAGTCGGAGGTGTAGCTATCTCCTGAGCATCTATTCCAACATCAGAGGGGACCCGAGACGGAAGCTTAGAAGCAGGCGCAGAACGAGGCTTCATGTCGAACTTCGATGGATCCTCCGCAAGAGTTCCAGAATGGATCACATCATGAGCAGTGCCTTGCGCAACAGTTCTGCCGTTCTCTAGCACCACAGCAAAGTCGGCTTGAGGCAAGCAGAGGACTGCATTATGCGTGACCAGAATGCAAGTACGATTGTACATGAGTGGACCCATAAGTGCCTTCTCGAAGATCCACTTAGCCGTATGCGAATCGACAGCGCTCAAGACATCATCCAAAATGACGTGACGTGCGTCGCAGTAAAGTGCTCTGGCAAGACTGATTCGTTGTTTCTGGCCGCCGGAGAGCGTGACACCTTTCTCGCCTACCAGTGTTTGATCGCCGCCATCCAAGATTTCAAGGTCGCGTTGGAGCGAGCAAGCGACGATGACATTCTTGTACCGCCGAGCGTCGAATTTGCTTGCAAACACAATGTTCTCCTTGATTGTGCCGTTCATCAGCCAGGCCTGCTGAGCGCAGTATGCGACGCTCTCGGTAAGCCCAGTTTCGGGATCCCGCTTGACCTCTTCTCTGCTTCGGCCGCCAGGTAGATATACTGATCCGCTCAAAAGTGTCATTTCACCAAGGAGAGCCATGAGAAGTGATGTCTTGCCGCTGCCAGTTGGACCGATGACGACGTTCAGTTGTCCAACCTTGAAGTTCAGGTCCAGATCGATCATTTTGAAGTCTTCAGCATCTCTGCCACCCCAGCTGAAGGTGCCTTGCTTGAATCCGATAAGAGGCTCGCCGTCTTCATCGTATTCATCGTTCTGCAATTGCTGATACTTATCTGTCTCGGGCTCATTGAGATACTCCTCGACACGGTCTACTGAGACCTTCGATTCCTGCACGTGTGCAACCATGTCCGCCAGCTGGTCAAGCGGGATTCGCAGCAGACTAAACAGCGAAAGCGCAGTGAAAGCCACTGAGGGGATGAGGTCTTTCTCCTCCACAAGTGTGTACACCATGAAGGTCAGAAAGGTGATGACCACTGGAGCACCAGACCAGATGGTCGCTGCTGCGGCCCAAACAATGTACCGATTTCTGAGATGCCGAAGCTCTACCTGCCGCTTCTCATCAACTATTGCGAGGAATCGCTGCTCCCACGCGAAGTACTTGATAATTCTGACGTTAGTCAAGACTTCGTTCGTAGTGTGTATTCTGGCATCGGTGGCAGCTAAGATCTTCTTTTGTACGGAAGTGAACTGCTTTGCGATGAACATGTTGACCGGGAGAAGCAGAGCCATCATGCCAATGCCGACAATACTGCTGTTTCCCAGGAAGAGATACAGAAGTGCGATGGCCAGGATGAATTGGACCGGGGTCTCGGCCCAGAGAAAATGCAGATAAGCACTGATTTCGGCCACCTTGAACGAGTCCACTGCCATCAGGTTGATGATGGCACCAGAAGTGACTTGCTCTTCCCCACCAGGTGATGGCTTATTAGCGATAGGCTCTCCATTGGCATTGGTCTTCTTATTCTTCTTTCTGCCGAAGCTTAGTGCCTTCTTCAGTGCGCCTTGCTTTGGCTCGTCCTCGTCATTCTTCTTCTCGCCTTGGCCAAGAATCTTGTCGGGTGCAGCAGCTGCACGTCTTCGCAAAGCTTTGGCGTAAATTTCACCAATGATGATCGCGCGCAACCTGATACAAATTCTACGTCCGATCCAGAGTGCTTGGCCGCTTGATAAAGCGTTGATGCAACCAGACACGAATAAGAGGATGACATACAGCCAGGCAGCATTTTTCGGAGTCTGCGAGGGATCTTCAACGTATTGAAGGATGACCTTGAGCAGCAGGGTTGGCACAAACGTGACAATGCCCGAAATTGCAGCCCACCCAGCCTGCTCGAGTAGAGGTCGTCTAAAGTAGCGAAGTAAATGCCAAGCCAGGATCGAGGTCTTTTTCAACTGTCGGTAGTCTGCTAGAATCTCGGCTGCCTTGTCCTTCGGCCTCAAATTCCAGACATCCTTCATCTCCAGAGGTGCTTTATAGCCTCTCCAGACGATCGAGTCGACCCAGCCGAAAGTGGCAAGAGAGAAGACACTGGCAAGTGGTTCCTTGGAGGGCTCTATCTCGCCCTCGTATTCTAGTTCCACTGCGCGGTTGCCTTTTCTTGAGGAGAGAGCGATGATTGCCAGCAGCGTCGTCAGAGAGAAATGTGTGCTCATCAATGCCTCCGAGATCCTGGACTGGGGATGTATGATTTCAGAGCGGAACAGCAAGACCGTAAAGATCCATTGAGAGCAGTACAGGATCGCCGTGTGATACCACAGCTGTGGAAACGAGAGCTTTGACGTGCTCGAGAATAGTAGTCGCAGTGAAGTCAGAACTGCAATGTATGCCCAAACCGCCACTTCTGCGATTGCCGATGTCCTATCTCGTCCCCAGGCTCCGACCAGCAACGCGGCCACTTGCACGCCCAGCTCGGCCAACACAGTGATCTCTTCAACGAGTGGTATCCATACTTCGCCTCTCGGTCGGTCGACTGTCAAGACGGAAGTGTTCGTTTTCGTCTTGGCCAAAGCCAGGTCTTGGTTGCGCTGCATCTCATCATCGTCGCTGCTCTCGGTGATGCTACCGTCGGGCGAGTCGTGGAAGGGCGAATCGTGCCGCACTCCGTTGGGTATATGTTTGTAGCCAGCTTTCTCGGCTCTCGATCGTGCTGCGCTTCGTAGGATGTGATATGCAATGAACAGTGCCGAGATGGCACAGGCTATCAGCGGCAGCAGCGTCTGCAGGTAATCGTGCTGGAAACATGATGAGAAGTCGTCGCTGTCCCAGATGGCGCCCTTGCACCGCGCGAACATAGTAGTCGACTTGTCCAGCAGCGCACTGCAGTGGCTGTCTCTGTCTATGCTACAGTCCGGACCCAATCACTCGCGCTCTCGTCCAATGCCGCCGCAGACGATCATCGGAGCATCGCCTATCGAGGACGCGCGGGGAGTGCAGGTGAAGGTGGAGTAGGAGGAGAAGAGAGGCCAGATGTTTATGGAGAGAGCTGGCGATCTGGTGCAGCAAAACAACCACAACGGTGGAGAATGTCAGGTACTTGGTAAGTCGTTGCTGGTAGCCCGAGATTATCAACGATTCGATGTTTCTGTGAGAGCTCGCGCTAACGTCACTACCTGGGTGCCCCCCGAACCGCCGACAAAGCTTGTCAATGAAAATTTAGAAAAGGACCACTAAACGATACACTTCTACAGGCATCTACCTTCACTCACTGTTTCCATGCCGAGTATGCTTCAATCCAGCCACCGCCAGAACACACTTTGGTGCCGACATGCGGTCAGTGTGACTCAAGTGAGCATTCCCAACAATCAATGCCGGCCATGCATCAGGCACTGCACGCTCTAACCGGGATGAAGCTACTCATCGGCACGAGCTCAGCTTGCTACTGGAGGGAGAAATCGATTCGATGCAGACTCCGCATTCGCACGCCGTAGAGCTATGTCTTATCGCACGTGAGGCTAGACTACCGCGTTTCTGCACTAACTGCACTTGATTCGTAGCAGCAGTATGTACAACATAAACACCTTCTCTATGAGTCGATATGAGTGGTGCCGCGTACGATTGAAAGCTCGCCTAGCAACGCCACGATACCGGGTAGAAGCGGCTACCGGCGTTCAAGTCCTGTGGTACTTCTCGTCATGTAACTGCTGTACCTCGATCTCATAATTTAACTTCAGGTAACAGCTTCATGGCTCATCTCATCTCGATGCTGCCTGTGGTGTCCATGGCTGTACTTTGTTCTTGGTGCTGTGCATGAGTGATGTTAGTATGGCCTAGCCCTGCACGATCTTCACCGGACTTTCGACCAGACTTACGTGTTAAAGGTCTTGAAAGCGCTCCTTGATGCAGTCAGGACTGGAACGTGTTTCTTTGGTTCCCATGGCCGAATTTGGCGCTGGAGTAGTGTGTCCTCTGCTGGTGACTTGTCGACCATGTACGACATCCACGCATGCCTGTAGTAAAGCAGTGAGCACGTCTTTCCACCATGATTTCGTACTATGCATTGTATCTCACCATCCGGGCTCAATCTGTGACCTGTCTTGTGTCAGCAGAGCTTCCAGAGACCTTCGCAGCGTCCTTACGGGTCGAATTCATGGTCCTTGTAGTCCACCCATCGCGTTCGCACTGCTCAGAGTTCAGTCCAGAGCCTCGCCAGTCTACCGAGCCCTTCCTCTTTACATACGTGGAAGTTCTTCGTCCAGATTCTCAAAGTACTTGTTGCCGTAGCGATCTATGCCGACAAGAGCACCACGCTTTGTATCACCTATGCCCACTTAGCCCCTATCCTTCGCTAGACTTCTCTTGCGCTCGATTCTTTTCCATACCAATGTACTGTGTAAAAGCTCGAAAGTCAGTCATGATCTAGGGCGAAAGGCAGCTCGAGAAATCGCTATCGAAGACGTACGTGAAGCTGGTGGCCATATTCCTGCAAATAGTTAGCGTTGGAAGCGTGACATGTAGAGAGCTTAGGTCACCTTCAAGCCAATACTCCGAAGGTTACGGAGAGTCCTCATTATCGTCGACATGGCTGCAGATGTGGTCTTGCGACTCAATGGCAATGCAAGTGGTGGATGTGCTTCTGGATGTCACTTCGAATGCGATCGGAGGATCATCACATGCTTCCCGATTGGCTTGGCATGAGCGGAAGCTAGCTTAGGTCCTCCGGCGGCCGCAGCGAAACGCACATCATCAACGACTTCTCCTTCCCTTTCACTTTTCACATCATGATACACAAATGATCACGCGACGAGTCTCTCCCCTTTTGAGGCTCTCGGTGCAATTCAAGCAAAATCGTCAACTTTGCAGGAAGAGCTATATCCAGTGCCGCCATGCAAGTACCACCACAACGGCGGCAACGCCAGCATCAACCCAGTCTTCGGCATCCCAACTTGCGGTGATAACAGGAGAGTTAGACAAACTGTCTCCTCGCTTCGAGGTCTCCGCAGACTCAATCCAGATCTTGAAATCACCCACCGACTTTTACGAGACCCTCAAGGTACCTTCCTCCACCATTCCGTACTTGGCGATGACCCTTGACGTAGGCTGATTAGAACGAAGTAGACCAAGATAAGAAATGCCAAAGGACGTGTGTACTTATCGACCTTGTACATAGGCAAAAGCGAACATGAGCTTGTATGTGCACACCAATCAATTAGTATCGCTCATCTTTCAATGCTGATCAGCCCAAGATCGATACTATACGAGAAGCGCTCAAAGCAAATCCTGATCTGAAAGTATCCCTGCTTACAGACTACCTCCGGGGCACTCGAGAAGCGCCAGAGCCATCGTGTGCAAGCCTTCTTGCTTCGCTGACCCGTGACTTTGGAAATGATCGGGTAGAAGTACGCATGTACCATACTCCAAACTTGACAGGCACTCGCAAGAAAGTTCTACCGAAACGGATTAACGAAGGGTGGGGTCTACAACACATGAAGCTGTATGGTATCGATGACGAGATCATCATGTCCGGAGCCAATCTCTCCAACGACTACTTCACCAACCGGCAGGACCGGTATCACGTCTTCAAGTCCAAAGCAATCACCGACTACTTCTCGGACCTTTACCACACGGTATGCGATTTAAGCTACCGTGTCTTGCCTTCGGACAAGGAGCAGAGTGGTTTCGTCATGCAATGGCCCGAATCCAATATGCAGCCGGAACCGTTGGTCGACCCGAAAGGTTACATTAAAGCTGCGACAAAAGTGCTGAAACCACTTATCGAACCGCCAAGAAGTACCGTGGCTCATTCCGATGCAGATACTCATGTGTATCCTCTAGTCCAACTGACACCGCTTTTGAAACCCGACACTTCGACTGAGCTCCCTGCTCTGACAGGCATTCTCCGCATTCTTGGAAGCCCAGAGTTTGCAAGTTCGAAATGGACGTTCACCGCGGGCTACTTCAATATGACACCAGAAGTGCGTGAGTTGTTGCTGAAGACCAAGCCAATGTCAGCTACAGTAGTCGCAGCATCTCCGTGGGCGAACGGCTTCTACGGCAGCAAAGGTATCAGCGGCATGCTACCTGCAGCATACACTTTGCTCTCACGGAGATTTCTAGATGCGGTATCCCGAACAGGCCAGAGTAAGCAGATCTCAGTCAAAGAATGGCGGAAAGGCACTGTCAACGAACCAGGCGGCTGGACCTATCACGCCAAGGGCATCTGGGTTACCCTGCCTGGCGACACGAACCCCAGCGTCAGCCTGATAGGAAGCTCAAACTACACGAAGCGAAGCTATTCTCTGGATCTCGAAGCGAATACATTAATAGTGACCCGCAATCCAGATCTTCAAGCACGACTTGGAGCCGAGGAGAAGTGGTTACAAGAGCATACGACACCCATGACTCAAGACGACTACGCCAAGACGGAAAGAAGAGTAGGCTTGCATGTAAGATTAGCCATGTGGATTGTAACATTAGTCGGCGGAGCATTATAGAACACGATACCCAAGTATGCCATCCTCAACTCCTCTCGTACCGCTTGCGACGAAGATAATGAGAAGCATAGAACATTGGCATGAGCTGCCGTGTGATCCCTGTTCCACAAGCTCTTCCCTGCTGAAGAAGTTGTTGAATCTTGATATCGTTCTGCTTCCCCGACGAGACTTTCCAAACTAAGGCTGCTGTGCGGAGCTAACGCCGTGATAAGTCAATGCCTCCAACAGCACCAAGTCCTTGGAAATGTGCTGAGATCAAATCTCAACGTCACTTTTCCAGGTTCTGCTTGCTGACCGACATCTGCTAGTTCGATGAGCCAGCTTGAGCTTGACCCCTGCCATTGCTGCCGCGCTGCGAACCGTTCGGCACCGTCTGACTGCCGAAGTTCGGGCCGCTGTCGACATCAGTGTGAAGACCGAGAGCCGCATTCATCTTCCTCGTAAGCTCTTGAATAGAGCTTTCGAAATCCTTCTCGAGGTTCTTGAAATCTTCCTTTAGCTTCTGATTCTCCTTCTCAGTGGCATCGAGGCGTTTCGTCAGATGAATGAGAGGTTCGGTAACCATGCCGGGGAGAGTCTTGATCATGTTCTCTACGCCCTGATAGAGACGCAAGGCTTGGTCTGGTGGTAGGTCGTTTTCGTCGAAGGTCAAAGATTTCTGGTTGCCTCGTGCTAGGTTGCGGGCTTGGGAGCCGAAGAGGCCGATCGGGCGCTGGCCACCAGTTGGTGGCGTGATGGGTGCAGTTGATGGTGTTGCTTGAGAGGAGGCTCCTGGAGGGTTCTGGGGTGTCGAGAAGCCGACCTCGAGGGTGGCCTTCGCTCTCTTCGTTGGAGTAGGTTCTGGAGTACCTGGGAATTTCCGCTTCGGGGCGGTATTCTTCCGCAGAGCAGGCGGAGTCTGGCTTGGAGTCATGATGCATTGATGGGAGTTGGTATTATTCAGCGGTTTCGGTGATGAGCCTGCTTTGGTTTGCGGGTACTCTTGAGTGTTGGGGGATGTAAACAAAGTCCGTTGCTTGGTGTGTGCTGTGGCAACCGTCTCGAGTGGTGAAGGTGACGGCGGTGGAGGTAACTGCTTGCTGAAATAGTCCTGATCATCAGAAATGCCCGTGCCACTGTCACATTCACTTTCAACAATCCGATCATCAGCATGTGTATTTCTGCATTGCTTGTGGCCTGCTTGTGACGATGAAGCAGACGGTCTAGCGCCCTTGCTCGACTCGCGACTTGTGATAACTGCTGCCGTAGCATCATTCTTAGTTCGTGGACGGCGTTCTCGACTCGGATGCTGTATTCCACTACAGTCATCGCAGAGATATCCTCCATTGGGCCCGATATTTCTTTTTGAATAGAGTCTGAAGCTCTCATAACAGCTATCGCAGATCGTCACGCTTGCATCAGATGGACGACTGGTGGTGCGTGAAGGACTGCTTGCAAGTGACGATTGTGATGTGTTTACAGGACTCACAGGAGAACCATGCGAGCCCATCGTGATCCAGATGGCACGGAATAATGTAGTGATCTGGGTCTGCAACGTGTGGGTAAGGCTCATGTTGGAAGTTGAGGCATTGTCGGAAGGATATCGAGAAGCCTGTTCTCCTTGTGCTACATGAGACTGGTGCCTTGTCGTCAAGGCGGTGAGGAGGAACGTGGGCGAATCTGGAATCAGAGCAGAGGGAAGGCGCTGTCGTCGACATCTCTGCATGGCAGTCACACTCGCTAGAGGAATTCGCTGTATTGTCATAAGGCCAGTACGAGGAGCCTCTCACGCCACGCAGACTCAATCTCCTATACTCATCTCCATCCGTATCAGCAAGGAGCAGGATTGAGGAGTTGCAAACGATACTACACCGTCTGTATGGTCACAGCCGCACCGTGCTCACTTGGGAACACGCTAGTGCTCGCTAGCGCAACGGCTGCAGATTTGCTCAGTCACCAGCTCAAGTTCACCTTCTACATCCTTCCAGCGACATTGCGAACTCCGACTTTGTCAACGCAAAGATGAAGAAGTTTGCGGTGCTCGTCGCCTTGCTCGGTGGTGTCGCTGCCATGCCTACAGTTGACTCAGTAAGTCCTTTCCTCCAACTCTCACTGACCTTCAGCTGATACGCGCCAGAGTGATAGCATGGACACTCACGACAAGATGCTGCAATACAGTAACGTCACTTGCCGGGACGAAGTTGCCCTCGATATCACCGTGACCGCTGGCATCGAAAGACATTTCGACCAATTCTGTCACTCATTGAAGTTTCCCATTCGTCTTGCCAAGGGCGACCATCTTAGAGAGACTTACGACCTCGGTCTCGCTGGTGAGGTCGCCCATTTCGATGGTAAGACTCCTCTTGTGCTCTTCCTTGTTGCGCGAGCTAAAGCTATGCAGCCGGTAATTTCCTGTGCGATGTACCATTCGAAATCACCCCGGAGTCCTGTTGGTCTGCGATCATAGAGATAACGGCCACTTGCCAGAAGGCTCAGGGTCTGCCAATCGGTTTGATGGGATCTGGTCTCATGCCACTCCCTTGCGGCTACATCGGATTCGACGTAAGTTCCCAGCAATAGCATTCTCAAGCGTGAGTGAGAAGTAAGCTAACATCGCATCTACGACACAGCCAAGCTGGAAGCCTGCATCTCATCAAGCTGCGGTTGACTCTTCTCACGCACTTGGCAAGCGCAATGCTAGCATCACGCCCTGCCAAGGCTGTCCGCAATGCACTTCCCCGACGTCTTCGTGTCGTCCACCAAATTGGATGAGTTGCTCGGACGCGGAGAGAGCTTGTCTGCTTGGTAATGCTTGCGAATACACAACCTGCCTGATGGCTGGCTTCTGCCTTGGCTGCTCCTGAAGAAGGGTCTGAAACATGAGGTCATGTACGAATATCGTGACGGAATCGTTGCTGGAGGATGGCATCTGAGGAGTGTCCCAATGGCGGCTGCAACATACTGAGCAGTAAAGCACCGAAAATGAAGAAGTTGACCTTCGCATTATGCACAACCGTCGTTCGTTCTGTCCTTGCTATTGCCCGCATTTTCCCAGAGGGCCCGTGCGGCCATGTGGCTACTACAATGGCATTATTGAAGCGCACCCGCACCTTCACTGTGAAACACTTTCTGCTGCTGGCGACCCCGTGCTGTGATCTACGCACACTTTTCAAGCCGCTCTCAAGGTGAGGTTGAACAAAGGGCCGCGAATTCCGCTTTCGACAATAGCGAGCCGCTGCCATTGTTCAGTTGGTACGAGCGTCGACTTCCAAAGCTCTTTCCTTCTTTGGTAGCTTTCTCACTTCGAGAACTTACTGAGCACCTCCTCACAACATCCAGAAGCATACCGACGGCGCTGGATCGCCGCTCATCGCACACATCATGAACATCTCACCAACTCAAGAATCGCGCCTGGCGATGGAACCCAGATGGCCTCTCGGCATGCCGACTGCCGCTGCAAACGCAAACGGAACTATGCAGGTTCCAGCACGTCAGGACTTCTATGACAGATTGCAGAAGACATTCACACCTACCTACAAGAATGCGCCGGCCAGAATCAGGTCAAGCCCGACTGGATACCCGCCACCACGACTGTTACCACAACCACAGCCTTGGCATCAAGTCGCGCATGCCCAAGCTGTGCATTTCCAAGCTGCGCCGACTCCTCAAGAACATTTTTACAATCCTGCAAATTATCCATATCCACCTGCCCCGGCGCCAGGATGGCCACAGAACGCGCATTACGAGCCGCTTGGCTACACCAGCTACCATCACCCGCATCAGCAACGAGTCGATGATCATGCTCCTAGATACCATCAGGTTGCGTCAAGGATTGTCGAGATAGCTCAACCCAACCGATCACCAAGGCCAGGTCAACTTTTAGAACATCAGACACCACCTCAATTCCACCCTCAGAGCATACAACCTGTTGAGAGAAAATCAAGGCTCTCACCCGTGTTGTCACAATTTTTTGACACAGTAAGGCAACTTGGTCGTTCTCCGCGGCGCTTGCCAGGCGTACAGCTAGAAGGCAAAGAATCAAAGCGCAGCCCTCCAAAGAGGAAGCTGATCATCAAGCCTCCTAAGCGCCCACTTGAGGATAGTGCCTCCGATTGCATTCAGGTCGCCAAGCGGCCACGTGTGGAGGGCGAATCTTCTCCATCCCGTCCGGGCGCCGACATCAGCAGCTGCATGCAAGAGCCCGTCGGCAGTGGAGCAACTCCCGACTCAAACGCAGCCTCGCCTGATTGTCACCAGCCACATGATGCACCACACCCAGTTCTCAGCACACCTCGAGCAGGAGCAGAGACTACCTCGCATGAAGGTATTAGGGGTGAAAGTGCCAGCAGTGATGAGGCACGAACTTCAGAAAGCACAGCGAGTGTCGATGGTTCGGAATCGACAATCACTCCAGATACTTCGCCAGAGGACATGGCTCGAACTCGACAGATGCCTACGCCGCCGTCCGAGAAAGAGGATGGCATGCCGAAGACACCGCGCATCAGCCAAGATCAGGTCGACTTTCAGTTCTCTCCAAGACTGTACGGCCGTGAACAGCCAAAGCGTGCTGCGACAAAGAAGTATCAAGATGTCGCAACGCCACCGAAAGCCAAGAAGGCATCCAAGAAGATCCTGCAAGATCGAGAGAGCGCGTCCGATGTCGTGGACGGCCAAGTGGATGGAGTTACAGACGTCCAGGCAGTCGAGACCAGGACAACAAGGAGGAAGCGACCGGCAGCAGACGATAAGTGTAGCAATGCGAAGCGAGCAAAGCGTGGCTCAGAATCCGGATCAGCTCCGCTGGAGAGCAGAATGACACCAGCAACTCGATCAATTTCGACATCCCAGATAAATCCGCCGGAGCAACCAAATTCAGCATCAGGCCCCGAAACATATCCCTCCAGGCCACCGATACACAACGAGTATGGCACGCGTGCACCAGTCCGTGACAAGCACAGCGCCGACCGTTATGTCGAGGCTGTGATCAAGTCTTGCGAGGAGCATCTGGCCAAGGCACGAACTCAAACAGTATATTCGACCTCTGCCTATCGCATAGTCGAGATCTTGAGAAGTGCAAAATTTGCATCCGAGCGCGAGGCGAAGTTCTTGTCGAGAGATGAAGCTCAGATGGAGACTTCGGCCAACAAGTTCTTCAATGGTCCGATCGTGACTGAAGGGCAACAGACATTGCCTTTACAATCTGTTGAGCAGTTTTTGGGAGAGTACTACGAGCCAGATGCCAAAATCCACATCCAGGACTCGTCTGTCAAGGTTGGTAAGAACTTCATTGCAGTGCGGCCTGTGCGTGCGGGGCAGGTCAAGGAGAGGCTGCTGGAAACCGATCCCAAGCCTAACCAATTGCCCTGGAATTGTCTTGAGCTTGCAACCCATCACTCTGATGGCTTGAGACCAAGCTTTTTGCAGAACGAAGATTGCCGACTCCTCACGAAACTGAAGATTCCAGATTCGGCAGACGAAGCCCGCCGAAAGACTTATGAGCAAGGCTATAAAGAGATCGAGACTTGGGCTTTGCTAGCGGAAGCTGGCGCCTTGACAGAACCACATCAAGATAGCCATGGCTACAGCACTTTTATTACAGTCAACCAAGGTGAAGTAGGCTTCGGCTTTCTATCGCATCCAACAGTTGAGGAGCGGGAAGGTTGGCGCAAGCATCCGCAGCAGTTCACCGGCGGCAAATGGCGTTATATTGTCCTCAAGCCAGGCCAAACTGTGTATTTCCCTGCCGGTACAGTCCACATGGTCTTCCGGCTACCATCTGCTGGCCACACTCTTGCATTCGGAGGCCATGTCCTGCGCTGCTCGAATATCGTGCATTGGGTGAAGACTCTTATCGAAGAGCGAGATCACCCTAATATTACGAACGAGGATTTGCTGGATTCGTCTACCGGATATTTAGCACGCGTCGAGCGTTTCGTGACGAGGGCGTTGGAGAATGGCACGGCAGAGAAGTGGGGAGGGAAGGACTCCATCGCGGGGTTCTTGACATTGAAGAAAGAGTTCTTGAGAAAGAGGCAGAAGCAGACAAGACATTGATAAGCATGGCATGAAGAGCTGTGTTGGTTGTGGAATTGAAACAGAAGTGAGGTTCTCGAGTCAGGACGCGATCAGCGGTGGCAGGATTCCGAGGCTGTCTCGGCGGTGGCCCCAATGATCAATACGAGAAATACGAGCCTACTGTCTTGAGGATACATTCTTGTGTCGGAAGCGATACAGGCACGAGACTGCGTTTTCGTACATAACGTGCTATATGCTGTCTTTCGACATCCATAGTCTACCTGTAACAAAGTTCTTGCAGTACGCGCTGCAATCGTCACTGTCGTATCTGATGCCTCTTGGGCGAAGTCTCTGCGGCTTTGCAATAGTCTCTTTGTCCCAGCTCTAGCATTCCACGTCTCTCGGGAATGCATACGGGAAAATGTCACGTTTTTGCTTGCAAAGTTGTTGTGGCCCGTGGTGGACTTTGAGCCAGGCGTACTGTTGATCTCGAGGCGCATGCCTAAGTCGTACCACTTTTGGAGTACTACCGACTCGCAGATAACGGCCGCGGAAGACAGAAGGCTTGATTTGAACACGAGTCCTGAGCATAGCTGCCTCAAAGTCGCCTGCAATGCTCAAGCTCCAAAGTCTGCCTTTGAGCGCCTTCATTTGGCCCTTGAGCTCAGATGCGGATTCGGTACGCTTCTTCGCTGCTGTTGGAAGTTGGTTCTACTGCTGCGGCTGGAAGATGGACGCGATGAAAGTCTCGAGACCGCCTTCAAAGAGCTCATTGGCAACGCCGACACCTTTTGGATGCTCGAGTGGCGAAAGAGGGCTCTTCACCACGTACTCCACGTAAAGCGTAGCCCAGATCTGGTGCAAAACTGTCCTCATGTTGCCCACTCGTGTATCGGTGAGCATGATGAACTTGAGCTGTGTTGGCGTCTCGAAGTAGTGAAGCTTGTACTCTCCCGTCCTGTAGGACAGAAATTGGTCGTCCTCTCCTCCAAGCTGTCGGACCATACGTCGTAGAGAGAATATGGTACCGAAAATCAGCTTGGCGTCATCTTCGGCCTTGAGAGCACGCCGCGCAGACACTGGCATCTCGCCATTGCTCAGGGCACTCTGAGCGGAGGTCCGATTCTGAATCGCTGGAGGAGAAGTCCATCGCTTGGAGTAGATGCACTCAGCTTTGGATTCAGTCAGCACAGCTCGAATTCCAAATTTACGGGAGGACAAAATGCCTCACTGTGTCGGTCGAAGATGTAAAAGGAGTACACCGACATTGCTGCCATCTGGCGCGGCGGCGGTCAGGTGATGCCGGAAATCTACCTCAGACTCATCTCCCAGTGCAATTTCGACGTGGACGTGTCGATGGTGGTGGACGCGATGGACGAGCAATCGCCCTGCATATGTGTCCCCAGCACTTGCAGTCGAGGCGGCGTGCTAAAGTCGACGGCAAGAGTTGCGGTTGGGCGAGCGCAAAGAGAGCCGCCTTGCCGAGCAGGTGGGGCAGTTTTGAGCAAGCACAGTTCATGTGAGGCCTACCTTAACACAGGCGGATCGAGCTAGTCTTTCTTCCATATGAAGGAGGAGTCGTCGTGAATTCCTCCCCATAATCACCGAAGCTCTAAGTAAGAATGGCATTTTCACTCGCTCAGCTATAGTCCATTCCCCTCCCCGCCGCCATGACCGACGAAACCCCTAGTCCCGCCTCCAACATGGACCCCACCGCCCAGAGTGAGCGTGAGCGGCACGGAGCTCTGGGCTTGGTCCCCTCTCACGGTATCAGCATAAACCTGCCTTCGCCGGCCACCGAAGGCCACCACCCGCTGCCGGTCAGGCATATGTAGGTATCCTCGCTTTGGCCGGCATGTAGAGATGCTCACGCCCCTTGTGCAAGGTCTGCGCCGGCCTACCAGAGTCCTCTGCGACACCACCGAAGAGCCCCCTCGAGATCGAAAGGCGTGAAAGAGACATTGGATGCGCGGTCGCATTATGGCAGTAGCGATGACGACGGTGGGGCCATACACCGCATCAACCAGTACATTATCAAGCAAGAGATAGGCAGAGGTAGCTTTGGCGCGGTGCACTTAGCCGTCGATCAGTATGGCAACGAATATGTGAGCTACTTCAGCCCAATGACTACGTTCTTGGCGTTCACATGTCAGGTCAACTTCGACAGACATACGGCTGATACGGTACATATGTAGGCTGTCAAGGAATTTTCCAAGTCTCGACTGCGGAAACGAGCTCAATCCAATCTGCTCCGGAAGCCAAATGCTGCTAGGAGACCGGGACATCTCGCTGCGGGTATTGGCTTTAACTCACCTCTGCATCGACATTCGTCCTCAGACAAACTCAATGGCACCCCGAATAATTCACTGGAGCTTATCAGGGAGGAGATTGCCATCATGAAGAAGCTGGATCATCATAATCTTGTGTCGCTGGTAGAAGTGCTCGACGACCCACAAGAAGACTCCTTGTACATGGTCTTGGAAATGTGCAAGAAGGGCGTGGTCATGAAGGTAGGGCTTGAAGAACGTGCAGAACCTTACCCTGAAGAAGCATGCCGCCACTGGTTTCGAGACATGATTCTTGGTATCGAGTACCTCCACGCACAGGGCATAGTGCATCGCGACATCAAACCAGATAACTGCCTTATCACTCATGACGATGTGCTGAAAATTGTCGATTTTGGCGTCAGCGAAATGTTCGAGAAGGATGGCGACATGAACACTCAAAAATCGGCAGGAAGTCCGGCGTTCATGCCACCCGAGCTTTGTGTTGCCAAGCATGGTCCAGTGAGTGGAAAAGCAGTCGATATTTGGAGCATGGGCGTGACGTTATACTGTCTGCGATATGGGCGGATACCTTTTGAAAAGTACGGGATGCTGGAGATGTACGAAAGCATCAAGAATGACGAGATACCGCTTGAAGACGAGAGCGACAAGTCGTTCGAAGATCTCATGCGAAGATTATTAGAGAAAGATCCCGAGAAGAGAATTACAATGGAAGAACTTCGAGTAAGTGCGCTCCTTCGCGGCGCGATATTTGCTAACCCGGCATAGGAACATCCTTGGGTCACACGAAATGGCACTGATCCGATGATGTCTGCTGAAGACAACTGCGCAACTCTGGTAGAAGCACCCACAGAGAACGAGTTGAACCAAGCGATCACAGGCAATATGGCACATCTTATGACGGTGATGAAAGCTGCCAAGCGATTCAAGAAGCTGATCTACCGAAAACGACCACAATTCATGGAAGGACTATTTGGGCGCGAGTCACGATTGTCTGCGGCACCTACGTCTATGCGAGCCAAAAGTGTAGACGTGTCTGATCGGAGAGCGGTAGAATCAGCCTTGACAACTGAAGGCGTGCATAGGAACATGGACGACGAAATAGTCAAGGCACCGAGCTTGAATCGACTGGCTGTGGACTCACCGTCATCACTCGATAGTACTGGTGGAGCTATGGAGTCGCCAGCTCTTTCATACTCTTCGCAAACTCCCTCACAATCACAATCCGACGACCAGATTGAGCGACCACATTTAAGCACGAAAGCAAGCACGTTTCCGCTCGATGAACGAGGCAAAGGCCACGCCCACGACCCACTTGAGGATCGAATATACCTCAACATAGGAGCTGGTGGGGATCTGGACGGTGTCGACGAGTTCGAAGGACCCTTTGTCTGTGAGAGTCCTGGTGGTGTCGATGAAGACATCTATGAAGCTGCATACCAACTCGAGATCAATCGGATCTTAGGAGACAAGGAAGCCGCTGATCTTGTCTTGAATCGCAGAGTCGAGCACATTGAGGGCCTCAGGCGTCATCCTAACGTGTTGAAGTCATCTGTGAACCATGCAGTTGACTTTGCGGGAACCACTGCCAGCCGGGTTCATGCAAGAGCGCGGAATAGTGGCTTCGCAGCTATGGTCAGAGAGACACGCACTAGGACTCGTGAATCTGTGAACCAAAGGATCGACGAACGAGCGGCGCGCAAAGCAGAAGAAGCGGCAGCAGCGGCGTCGAAGTCTGCACCCTCTCTCAAAATTGTCGAACCTGACTCACCTTCTCCTTCAACACCTGTCAGACCCGGACCAGGACCGATCAGTGGAGTCAACACACCGCCCTCGCGATCTCATACGCCGAACAGCGAGCGAAGGCTGCGAGACGCTGCTCGGCTACAGGCAGGCCAAGTCCTCAAAGGCGTCGCCAACCGACTTAACGAGAAGGCCGGCAGACTCGAAGCCAAGAGCGTGCAACAATACGAAGGAACCTGAGCGTCTGTATTCCTAGAAGAGCTTCCATTTTTACAACCAAGAGTGGCATGTGCGTGTGTCCTCTTGCTACCTACGGCATTAGAATGTATTGTATACGAAAAACGAAAGCATTGGGGGGATTGGTTGGGATATACAGGTTGGCGCTGGCCGCTTATCAATCACGGTATTGGCTTTGGATCTGGAGTTAGCAATATGGCACATTAGCGAGGCGTTGTTCTATTGATCTTTTGGCGATGGAGGGCAAGATCTACAAGAGCTGCTTTTGCAGCGAAATGATGGAGATGGCATTGAGTGAGGGTCGAGACCTATATACGCGCGGTGAACCGAATGAAAGATGATGTGAGAAGTTCAATCCAAGTTTCACGATGCAGATTCATACCTTAGAGTCAACACTTGGAACTATGCTTGGATGAACTTTACTTCGATTTTTGTATATTCTCAACTCGTTCCTTGGAAGCTGCTTCGGCTTTCGCCTCGTCCAAAAGCTGCTGATAGTCCTCTTCGTATGCACGCCAGACTGCGGCATCTCTAGCAATCTTCTTCCTATTGCGCATCACCACTTCATGTGCAATGAGCCGCCTGTCTGCCTCGATAATGGCTCCTGCTGTCATCCCAGACATTTGCAGGAAACTGTAAAATCGTAAGTTTCGCTATGTCCGAGAGAGTATCGTACGAGCAGAACATACACCTTGAATTGAACTGTCAAACCTCTGTAGACCGGACTGAAAGCATATCCAGCGGCGCCTGCTAAAATCGAGAAGACTCCCCACTGCCCGTCGTCAGCATTTGGCCACCTCAAACGTAAGGCAATTGTTCCGCCCGGCTTTGCAGTCTTTGCCGTGGCTTAAGCTGGGGCCATACCTTTGCAGCTCCCACGGCCGCTCCTCTGGCGGCTACCCAAGAGGCTTCGTTGATCTCCTCATCCTTCGTGAGGCTCCCATGCTTCCGCACCATTACCGTAGACTGAACAGTAACAATGTCATTGAAGAGAACAAAGATGAATGTAGGGAAGCACGTGCCCGCATGAAGCTAGATCGGTAGTCTTCCGATGCGTGCATGGGCCAGGATGGCCTCTCTCGGTGACGCATCATTCTGCTTATTCAGAACGCTCAAAAAGTAGAGGTACGGCGGCGGTAAGGTAGATACTCACGGCCCACGGCACGCAGCTTCACCGGACTTTGATTCTTAACGCCTCAACAGCTATCTGTGACATCCAACCTGCGTTCGCCTGCTCTCGCCTCCTCATCATTTCTTCCACACATTGTATTACGGTCGCACGAAGCTCTCCACACGAGGGCAGACAGACCAGCTTCTCCGCCGCCAATGCCAATGGTGGACATCGATCCGCCGACAACGCCGCTGCAGCTGGTCTTGGGTTCCGATCTACACACCGCGAACGCCCACGCCTCGCCCTTCTACGCGACATATCTCGCGGCTTCCACACAGGCGCATCAGCCGCTATGTGCTAATATCGAGGGTTGGGGTCCGCTGAGCCCCTACAGATACGACTTCACGCCATGTTTCCTTGACATTTGGGTGCTTGCGGTATCGGCATGGGGCCTGGTCGCTGGAGCAGCGGCAGTATGGTGGTTGTATAAGAAGACGACAGAACAGCCTGTGGCGAAGAACTGGCACTTTTACGCGAAGCTGAGCGTAATCGGCACGCTTTTGGCGACAACAATTTGCCAGGCAGCATTTCAGATTCAGCGGTTCGATGGCATATGGTACGAAGATATACGTTTCTGGACCACGATTGCGAACCTCCTCAGTCTAGGAGTGATTGGATGGGTGCAGTATATCGAGCACTGGCGCTTGCGCTACGCGCACGGCGTGGTTCTGGTTTACTGGCTATTCTTCAATATTGCTTTCGCAGTCAAGCTGCGCAGCTTAGTGTCTCAGCACATGCACAGTATACATCCTGCATACTTCGGCGTGTTCACAGCGAGCTTGGGATTGGGAGTTGCAGAGTTCATTTTGGAGTGGCTGGTCCCGAAGAAAGTGTCCGCTTACGATGCTCTGGGCGACGAAGATGAATGCCCTCTTGAGTATGCTGATATCTTCTCCTGTCTTACTTTCTCTTGGATGACACCTATGATGAAGTATGGCTACAAGGAATATCTTACTCAGGACGATCTGTGGAATCTGCGCAAAGGCGACAACACCAGAGCGACCGCCGAGCAGTTCAACGAAGAATGGGAGCGACAATTGGAGAAGAAGAAGCCTAGTCTTTGGATTGCCTTGATCACCTCTTTTGGGGGTCCTTATCTGGTTGGTGCTATTATCAAGACTGTATCAGATTGCTTGGCCTTCGTCAACCCGCAACTGCTCCGATTTCTCATCTCTTTCGTGGACTCCTACCGACCCGGAAATGAGCCTCAGCCTCCCATCAAGGGTGCTGCGATTGCAATTGCGATGTTCGTTGTGTCAGTGGCACAGACTGCCGCTTTGCACCAGTACTTCCAGCGATCTTTCGAAACTGGCATGCGCGTAAAGGGCGCCTTGACAGCATCTATCTATTCGAAGAGTATGAGATTGAGCAATGAGGGGCGAGCGACGAAGAGCACTGGTGATATCGTCAACCACATGGCAGTTGACACCCAGCGGTTGCAGGATCTGGCGCAATTCGGTCAGCAGCTTTGGTCAGCTCCACTTCAGATTACTCTCTGCATGATCTCATTATACCAGCTTGTGGGCTACAGCATGTTTGCGGGTGTTGGGGTGATGGTTTTGATGGTTCCAGTCAACGGCTTCATCGCTCGTATCTCGAAGTCCCTTCAGAAGCGTCAGATGAAGAACAAAGATGCCAGGACGCGACTCATGACCGAAATTCTCAACAACATGAAGTCCATCAAGCTGTACGCGTGGACATCTGCATTCATGAACAAGCTGAACGCCATCAGAAACGACCAGGAACTGCATACCTTGCGAAAAATTGGTGCTCTCACTGCTGTGGCCAACTTCACCTGGAATACTACGCCCTTCTTGGTGTCCTGCTCGACCTTTGCAGTGTTCGTTGCTACGCAGAACAAGCCTTTGTCGACCGATATCGTCTTCCCAGCTCTGACGCTATTCAACATGCTTGGCTTCCCTCTTGCTGTCCTCCCAATGGTGATCACAGCGATAGTCGAGGCAAGTGTTGCCGTCAACCGTCTTTCCGACTACTTCACGGCACCCGAGCTTCAAGACGATGCTGTGCTGCGCGGCGATCCCGTGGAAGCTGGAGAGGAGTCGGTACGCATTCGAGATGCTACCTTCACCTGGAACAAAGACGAGGAACGCAATGTTCTGCACGACATCAACTTCAGCGCTCACAAGGGTGAGCTTTCCTGCGTCGTGGGCAGAGTCGGAGCGGGCAAGTCAAGTCTGCTACAGACTATGTTGGGAGACTTGTACAAGATCAAGGGTGAAGTGGTCATGCGCGGCACAGTGGCATACGTCGCTCAGAGTGCTTGGGTGATGAATGCTTCTGTTCGCGAAAACATTGTCTTTGGCCACAGATGGGATCCATCGTTCTACGACAAGACCATTCATGCTTGTGCATTGACCGAGGACTTCAGCAGTCTTCCAGATGGCGATCAAACTGAGGTTGGCGAGCGAGGTATCTCGCTCTCTGGAGGTCAGAAGGCACGACTCACTCTTGCCCGCGCCGTGTACGCCAGAGCCGACATCTATCTTCTCGACGATGTCCTCTCGGCAGTTGATCAGCATGTAGGCCGACACATCATCGACAATGTACTCGGCGCAAAAGGCTTGCTCGCCACGAAGACACGCATATTAGCCACCAACGCTATCCCTGTGCTTATGGAGGCACACTTCATCGCACTGCTCAAAGATGGCAAGGTACTGGAACGCGGCACTTACGAGCAACTGATGGCCATGAAAGGAGAAGTTGCCAATCTGATCAGAACTTCGTCATCAGAGGAGCAAAATGCAGGTGATGAAAGTAGAACAAGCGGTGTGGGTAGTCCCTACTCCGAAAGCACCGTCTACATTCCGGACAGCCCAGAAGATCCAGAGGAGGAAGCTGAGGCGGAGGACGGTTTGACGCAAATGGCTCCTATTCGACCAACTGGTAAGTCTTTTCATGTCTCGTGGCAAGTGGTTCCGGATTGCTCTCCGCGGAGCATCGGTGCTGTTGGTGTGCGATCGGTAGTTGTACGGCTCTGCGCCACGCTGCTTCTGGAAGTCCGTGGTTGTTCTATGTGCACAATCTTGGCTTTGCCGGTTTGTCATAGATGGCCGGTATCTCAGCATACACTTCTACCGCGTCTCGTGCGAACTTTCAAATGTCGCCGAGCAAATCCGCAACTGATGTTCGCCGCGAGACTCGAAGAGTTTGAATCTCCGAAAAGCCTATGATGCTGTCGTCGGGAGATTCAAGGCGGAACAAGTGGCTGACTTTACTACAGGGAGCGGACCGATCGCTACGCGAAAGAATAGCAACATGACCCTGCGACGGGCTAGTACAGTCTCATTCCGCGGCCCTCGAGGGAAAGTCAACGATGATGAGGAGAACAAAGGTAAACTCAAGACGAGGCAGTCGAAGGAGTTCTCGGAACAGGGCAAGGTTAAATGGGATGTCTACAAGGTAAGCAACATTTGTCGCACGCATTGGAGCTCGGTTAACCAGAATCAGGAATATGCCATCAACAGCAATCTTTGGGCGGTCGCGATCTTTTTGGTAACCCTCATCGGCGCCAAAACGGCCGAAATCGGTAAGTGTCTCCTAATGCCATCTTGGGAAGCATCTTTAGAACACGCTCGCATAGAGCGAACGGACATGCTCAGACGATAAGATTTTCATCCTGGCTGTTTGTACAGCGCTCTACGATCGAGCTAAGTGACTAACGCATGCGCACACAGGGGGTTCGGTCTGGCTGAAGGAGTGGTCCGAGGTCAACGACGCTTCCCGGGGTAACCCTCACGTCGTCCGCTACATTCTGATCTACTTTGCATTCGGTATAGGATCCGCATTCCTAGTTGTCTTGCAAGTAAGTTTTGTGCATCGAGGCGAGGTGATATGGCTTTTTCTAACAACCACACAGACGTTGATTCTCTGGATATTTTGCTCGATCGAGGTGAGTCCATTACCGGGATAGCCGCGCTGTACTCTCGTCGACCTGCATGACACCCCGGCACTTGCACGCGTGGAGCCCTCAGGCGAAGACGGACCGATGCATGGCTAACGCAGGTTTGAACGACAGGCATCCCGAAAACTGCACGCAAGTATGGCGCATGCGATGTAAGTCAAGTGAAGATAGAGAGGTGGGAACAGTGTATGCTCACAAATGTGCAGATTCAGAAGTCCAATGTCTTTCTTCGAAACAACGCCGACAGGCCGCATTCTGAACCGCTTCTCCAGGTAAGTCCGTGCACATGGTTGGATTTTGGCTTTTGCCGCCAGTCAGATCCACATCTCGGAACTATCCAGATTTGCTAACACGATCGTAGTGATATCTACAAGGTAAAGTAAACCCACCTCAAGGAAGTCGTTATCCTTATTGGACAATGTTGTTGCTAACGTGATGGTTCTCCTCACTTAGGTTGACGAAGTGCTCGCGTAAGTGCAGCCGGTCTTAGTACCGATAGCGTCGTTTGAGATCTTGTCACTAATCGTCGTCTAGGCGAACGTTCAACATGCTGTTTGTCAACGCTGCAAGAGGTACGTATTCAGGTGGGGTGATCTGGATCTTAGTCCATGCGACTAACATTGAACAGCTGCTTTCACCCTTGTGATCATTTGCGCATCGACTCCGATATTCGCAGTCCTGATCATCCCACTGGGTGCCCTGTACCTGTGGATTCAGAAATACTATCTGCGGACATCTCGAGAGCTGAAGCGCCTTGACAGCATCAGTCGCAGCCCGATCTATGCGCACTTCCAAGAGTCGCTTAGCGGGATCAGCACCATCCGTGCCTACCGCCAGACCAAGCGCTTTGGGCTTGAGAATGAATGGCGTGTAGACGCCAACTTGCGCGCCTACTTCCCATCCATCAGCGCAAATAGGTGGCTTGCAGTTCGGTTGGAGTTCATCGGGTCCATAATCATTCTGGCTGCAGCAAGTTTTGCGATCATATCCGTCACCGTTGGTAGTGGACTGTCAGCGGGCATGATCGGTCTCGCAATGAGCTATGCTCTGCAAATTACGCAGTCCTTGAATTGGATCGTGAGGCAGACTGTGGAGGTCGAGACTAACATCGTATCCGTCGAGCGTGTCCTCGAATATGCTCGGCTACCGAGCGAAGCGCCAGAGGTGATCTTCAAGAACCGACCACCAAATAGCTGGCCTTCCAAGGGTGCTGTCTCCTTCAACAACTACAGTACCCGCTATAGGCCCGGTCTTGATCTTGTGTTGAAGAACGTCAGCCTCGGCATCAAATCGCACGAGAAGATTGGTGTCGTTGGTCGGACTGGAGCAGGAAAGTCCAGTTTGACTCTGGCCCTGTTCCGGATCATCGAGCCCTCAGATGGAGATGTGTCGATCGACAACCTTAGCACGAGTTCTATTGGTCTGAACGATCTGCGAAGCCGTCTGGCGATCATTCCTCAAGATGCAGCTTTGTTCGAGGGCACAGTGAGAGACAACCTTGATCCAGGCCATATTCATGACGATACAGAGCTGTGGAGTGTACTTGATCACGCACGACTACGCGATCACATCGCTTCCATGTCTGGTCAACTAGATGCTCGCATCAACGAGGGCGGCTCAAATCTGAGTCAGGGACAGCGACAATTAGTCTCTCTAGCCCGGGCTCTCCTGACTCCGAGCAACATCCTGGTGCTAGACGAGGCCACAGCAGCCGTGGATGTCGAGACCGATGCGATGCTGCAGACCACACTTCGATCAAATATGTTCAAAGATCGAACAATAATCACCAGTAAGTGAATCCGAACTGAAAATGGTTGTTGCACATACTGACCACTTGATCCAACAGTCGCGCATCGCATCAACACCATTCTTGATAGTGACCGCATCGTGGTGCTGGACCACGGTCAGGTGAAGGAATTTGATACGCCAGCAGCGTTGGTTCGTAGTAAAGGACTTTTCTACGAGCTGGTAAAGGAATCGGGTCTGTTGGGACAGGTTGACACCTCCGGAAGCATTCAATAGAGACACAAAAGCCAGCACTTGTCGTTCATGCAAGCTACACGCCACATCCGTGTTTGTTTTCTCCGGCATGCATGCGCATGAACGTTAATGCGACATGCTCATCACGTTGAGGGTGTCATGCCATGCGACCGTCATTTGTGGCTGTCACGTGCATTCATTTGTACGACACCAGGTGTTGTGTGATCTAACCATGACCCTCTTTGCCTGGTTGCGAATGCTGCATTGCGATCGGGACCATCTTTTGACGGCAGGGCATTCTGCGGGCCGCCCTCAACCCCTGCCATGAGCCGTGCTTCCCCGAAACACATGAGGTCGCGGTGTTCCTTTCGATATTATTGCAGAAGCGTGAGAAGCCACAGACTGCGTGATCCACAGGTTGCGCGAACCTCGAGCAGATCGCTTTTGAAACGATGCTTTCGCACCGGAAGCCGGCTCGAGCCCTAATGAGAGGCTCAAAGCGCCGATCGCCTCTGGTCTGTAACATGGTGCTCCCAGCGATGAGATCCTAGTCACCTGTCTATACTGGATCGGGAAATCGTACTGACCTTGTTCCTGGCAGACAAGCATCCAGTCTGCCCTTGCAAGCTCTCGCGCTGACCTAGTTGCATATGGCTTCACTATTCGAGGGAGATTGAAAAGAAACGGATAGAGGAGCACGAAAATACGGGCTCCACGATGTTACATACGGGCGCCGAGCGCGGCATGAGCAGAAAATTCAACAGTGGTTGCTGAGAGCCCCAATGCTGCTGCTATCCGTCTGGGACCCAAGGGGTGGGAAATGCTGCGGCAATGGTGTGCAGCATGAGCGGACCGCACCACACCGAGCCGACCTTTACGAAAGTCACAAAGTCCCTTCATCGCACAAGAATGCGGGCAAGGCTGAGAAGTCTGTTACACCGCCGTTAGCTGTCAGGGCCCCAGAATGCCGTGATCCTCTATCGTGCTGCGCGCGTCTTGATGCATAGTTCGGTTGCGTAGTCGCCCTCACCTCTCAACCACAGATGCAGCTATGTCGAAGGCGTCTGCATTCTTTGATACACAGCATCGACCGGCTGATCGCGCTGCACTGTCGGACCATTATTCCACGGCTCCTCCCGTGCAGATTGGACATGGGCTTTGACTGTCTGAATCTCGCCTACATGCGTCTACATTCCGAACCGGACCTCCCAAGATCGATGCCGATCATTCAGTGGCCACATCAATGCGGACTACGACAGTTGCATCTTGCGAATCGAGAGTAGCGTGACAAAGTGTCGGCGCTACGGACCAATTCTCAAGGACTGGATCTAGGTTGTTGCAATCACGGCTGCTGCGCTGGCAGCAGCACGATGTTCACCAGATGGCCCCGCGACCAGGTCCCTCATCAGAGCATCCCACGGTTTGCCTTGCGCTCTACCCGCTGGCCGATGCAGTTTCTTGGCGTTCGGCAGGCCTGCTGTACCGTTCTGGTCACGGTGCTGCTATGGTGACATTGAAAGTACTACTAGTTCTTGATTAGCGGAGTCCGCCCGATCTCAGAAAGACAAGGTCTCACCGGCAAGTGAGCGGAGCAGCCCTGGACGACTCTGGTCGATTTCCTGCTCGCACCGACATTCGACCTGGCCACACCATATTTCTTGTCCACACGCATCATCATAGATTTCGAACACTGGTCCACTGAGTTGAGAGCAGGGATACATCGACAGGGCTCCACACCACTGACAGATGTCAAGACTGGCGGGTATCCACGCGAGAGACTATCTCAACTGGAGGAGGCGCCATCAGAAACCTTCTTATTGATCCCATATCCCTCTCTGCTTGGAAGAGAGAGAACACACTCACCGTGCTCATTCCAGAAGACCATTTTCGTCCAGTCCCTTCTGTCATACCTGACACTTCCAATAAGAGCACGTCTATTGGAACCCAACCAGTCGTTACAACACCCACCACACCGACAATTTCGTGGCTACCGACTGGACACCTCGATCTCACCCACCATCGTAACGGTACCGCTGCAACGGTTCAGTATGTAGCATAGTCCGTGCTGACAGTCGACAACAGTCAGCCAACGGCCTTCACGACTTCACGAATCTGTAGAAAAATTCATCGAACGACCTCACGAATTGACGAAAATTTCTGTACAGAGTGAGTAGACTTGCATGACTAGATGCCAAGCGAGATCTGATCAAACAACCAGATTGCCGCAAGGCTTGAACCAACGATTCGGGGTATAATCTGGTCAAGGATCCCATAGCAAGCCTTATCGATCGACCTGCAGCAACAGCAACGCCATCCAAGCAATGGTCGTCGTACACGACCGAAGCAAGGCTGAGAAGCGTGCAATGAATCAACCGACCTTTGATGTCGCTCACGAAGAGCAGGTATGAATGGAGGTCGACGACTCACTTCAAACCCAGACACTGATGTGGTTGCAGACATTTGAACAACGAAGAAATGCTCTCGAGAGACAGGCCTCAGACAACAAGAGTGCATATGTTCTCGTGGCCCGTGATGAGCAGGGTAACGTGCGAGTGCATGCCTCTGCAGGCATCAAGGGCTATCTCGATGAGCTTCAGATTGCATCGCAATACGAACAAGCACTCGAACTCGCAACACATGAGTCATCCACTATGGCTTCTCAAAGAGGAACTCTGATCTCAGAGTCACACGGCATCGAAGTCGACAGTGACGGAGGCGAAGACGACGGCGGAGTGACACCAGTAATCCCGCTACCACAGATCAGAATCAAGGGCCGACGAATACATCGTCCAACGAGGCAGCGAGGTCGATCCATGCTGCCTCGTGATGCTTCTCGATTCTCCTGTGCTCCATATCCATTACCCGAGCAGACCGTTCGAGAGCCAATTCCATCAGACAATGAAGATGAACCCGCACCTCCCAGTGTTCGACCCACAGCACGAAAAATGCTCAAGAGCTTCCGCATTGACGACTACGACGAAGTCACCAGGTTTCTAGCTTCCCGACTCAAGAGAATGCAGCAACTTGCCGACAAGAAAATTGCCAAAGCCTGGATCAAGGGTATATGCCCCAAGAAGCAAGCCAAGTTCCCTTACCAGAACCAGAAGCGCAAAAAGGAGAACGGTTTGGACACCGCTATCCCGGCTTGGTGGCCAGCGACAGGCTGCCGCTTCGTTGAACCAGATCATATCAGACGAGAAGGTATGTTCTTCAGTCATTAGATCGAGCTTGATGATCACTGACGTTGCACAGAACGCATGGAGCTTTGCTTGCATCTGCTTCGGCTCCGTCCAGACCCTTCCCAGCTGAAGGCCTGGAACAACAATGATGTCGATCCAAACCCAACGCATGTCACTGAAGGCTGGACTGCGTTTCTCAACGAACTCGCAGGACCTGAAATCTTTGACGACTTGCCAAAAGAGTCTCCCGAAAAGACCAAGACGCGACTGGCTCTGATGGCACAGATGTATCAAATCGCTCGCATGGAAGAGGATTATCAGACCGGCGCCAGAGGTAGTTTGTCTTCTCACTGCGGCACGTATTGATGCTAACCGCTGGCAGATGGCGAGGACATGTTTACGTATGAAGAAGATGAAGAAGACCGCAAGTCAATGGCTCCCAGCAAGAGAGCACGAAGACAGTCCATTGTCTCTCTCGATGAGCTTGAAGAACGACGTTCGGAGTCGGTGAGCTGCACTAGAGTCAAGCGGGCCAGAAAGGATTCGTCTCCAGCACTTCCGACTGGCTTCGAAGAGCGACGCTTCTCAGAACAGAAGCAGGACATTGAGATGCTCGACATACAGACTCCACAACCAACACATCATCACACACTCCCATGCTCTGCTGCACTGGCCGACAGAGAGCCACCAAAGCCCCAAGAAAGCCTCCGCCAACAAGGACCCTTGCCTGTCAAACAGCGGACAAGGCATATTTCTGACCACGACGTCCAATTTCAACCTGTCGCTGTCAAGTACGAGAGCGTGTCTCATGATAGCGCGCGCCAATCAAACGACCAAGCTCATCTGTGGCGCAATTACGAGCACAATCCTGGTGCGTGGGTCGACCAAAATGCATCTGCCCAATTCGGGCAGCAATTTTCAGGTGTGGAGACATATCAGCCGCAGCCAGCAATGACCACCTTCCCTGGAAAGCAGAGCTACGAGTTCCCACAGTACCATTCGCATGCTCCGAACCAGGTGCAAGTGCATCAAGTCCACCAGGTACCGCAACCAGAGTTTCACAGCTTGCCGACGACGCCTGTCTTTTCTCCTTCCGGTCTGGTGCCGATGCCTCTGAATAGTCATCCGGTTTATCCAGAGCAGCATTTATCGCAACAACAACCGCCGTATGGAACGACCATGGCACCCAACCAGTTCTTCATGCCTGCTCACGCAGAACCGAACGTCGGGGACTTCCAGCCTCAGATGAACTTGCAACAACAGCCTTATCATCCAGAGCATAGCGGACTCGCTCAGCGTCACATCACGCCGATGCAGTACCATGGCATGTCTTTCACGCATCCTGGAGCATGGAATGAGCGTCCTCAGCATCGCTGATGCAATTCACTCAACGCCATTCGAGTCTTCAAATCATGGATCATCGAATCCATGATTTTCGTTGTTCTTCCTGTCTTGCTTTGGCAGACTTATCGACTTCCATCAGCGTTCAAGCAAGCGTTGTGCTTTGGGGATTTGCGACCATCCAATTCGCGTCTTCTTTTGGCGGTTTTAGCTCACACTTATATCCTTCACAACTCTTCATACAATGAAGCATTGCACAAATGTAAAATTATACAGTTCCGGCACCTTTGTTCATAGATGAGATATGAGCGACGACAGATATGACGGAGGATGGCGGTTGAGGGTAGGGATCTTGGATGGGGTCACCGCTGGCGGTATGGAGGAACCTGACATAAAGACTGGCCTAGTGGTGTTGAATAGATGGTGTCAGATTAATAGGAATAGGAACTTTTGCGAACCATCTCGACTTTTCCATCCTATGTATCTGTATGTGATGTTGCTGTAGAGTTTGGAATTGTGAGCAGGCGCGTTGACCCTCAAACTCCAAAGCGCCAAGCACGTTGACGGGAACGGCCGCTCGGAAGTCTCGTCTCGTGGCCGAGCTTGAGATCTCGAAGCGTTGCGCATCACAAAGAGAACGTGTCGGTCGATGTTCTTTCACCACAAACAATGCCTGGACCTCGATAATCCACCGAATCTGGACTGAGTCGCAACATATAACACATGACGACCGAATCGCGAAATTCCCACGCTGACGGCCATGTCGTCACTGGGCGGAAATACTCGCGGACGCGGTCGCGGCGGCGGTCTGAATAGAAACACGACGACAAATGGCGCGCCAACCGGACCATCAAGAGCGCGCGAAGGACGAGGCGGTACCAATGCGCGACAACCAACTCGAGGTCTTTTCGGACAAGCGACGCGAGGTGGAGCTGGAAGAGGCGCTCGAAACAATGGAGCAACACCACAGAGTCCTGGCGCAGTCAACTTCGCTGGACCTCTTACCAAGAAGAACCTGGAGCAGCGACGCACGGCGGTAAGTTTTGTCCCAGCAAAAAGCGACTGACGGGATGCAATAGTGACTCGGTAGAACAGCTTCGAGAGGCCCGCGAGAAAGAGAAGAGGAACGCCATCCGGAATGGACTGATGAACGACCCGGACAAGTCGATCAAGCTCTCTGAGGCGATAACAATGGTTGCGACATGTCAAGATATGTGCCCGCAGTTTGAAAGAGTCGACAGGGCGTTCAAGAACGACATTGCAGAGATGGAGAAGGTGCGTAGGACAGCATACACATGATTCGAAGGAGATGGTTTTGACATCAGTCGCAGAACCCCGACTCCAGCATCTATGGCGATGGCGAGATACACATGGACGAGGATCGTATGGTCAAGTCGTTTAAGCGATCTGCCGCTGGAGACGAATTGCCAATTCCTTCCGATCTGCGAACACCACAGACCCTGCAGCGGACTCTGGACTATCTCATCAACGACATTCTGGGAGACGACATCAGTACAGACCACCTTGGAAAAGTACATGGCTTCTTGTGGGATCGAACACGCGCCATTCGAAAGGATTTCTCCGTTCAACAACTGACCAAGATCGATGATCTCAAGATTGCCATTCATTGCTTCGAACGAATTGCGCGACTTCATATTACCTATTTGCATGTCTTGGCTGTGCCTGGATCGGTGGAGAAGTATAGCTACAGCCACCAGCAGGAAATCGAGCAGCTGGACAAGACGCTACTCTCTTTGATGCAGTACTACGATGATACCCGCGGCCGCCTTAACTGCGAAAACGAGGCAGAGTTCCGTGCATACTGTGTCATTTTCCAGCTTCAGGATCCCTCGACCCCAGACCTAGAAGATCGCGTTCAAAACTGGCCACGACATATCGCAGGTGATCCACGCGTGCAGGAGGCTCTGAAGATCTTCGCTGCTGCATGTAATACATTAGATCTGCAAGGTCCATTCCCGAGCGGTAAAACAGCACAAGTGATAGCACGGCAGGACTGGGCTAGGTTTTGGGATCTCATAGCTTCGAACGCAGTGTCCTACTTGATGGCTTGTGTGGCGGAGGTCTACTTCAACTACGTCCGGGAAATGGCGCTCAAGGCTATCGTGGGTGGCTCTGGAGGCAAACCCGGCAACGAGAATACATCCTGGACTTTGGACAGCGTGTGGGATATCTTCAATTTTGACACAGAAGAGCAGCTAGACCACTTCTGCTCGCTTTTCGGAATGTCACTCAAGACCAAGGACGATGGAACCCAGTACTTGTCCTTCAAGAGCAGGATCCAGCCGCAACGATCTGGAGATGTGCACCAACAAAAGTCCAAGCTGGTCGAGGACAAGCGACAAGGTAGATCCTTGCCAGCTGTCATTGATGGCTTGAGCGTCAGAGCAGCCAAGGATGCTGATAAGCTTGTCGACGATGAGGAAGAAAATGGTGATGAAGAAGAGATGGAGGACGCCGTTTCAGCAGGCGAAGGCGAGGAAGAATCGGACGAAGACACACTTTTCGTGTCCCAAGCGAAGGAGGTCAAGTCAGACAAGCAAGGACTGGAGAATGGTTCAGCTACGCCAGCTGCTGCAACTGGCTTTCTCTTTGGCCAGCCACCGGCGAGCTCGTCTGCTTTCAAGTCACCATTCGCACAGCCAGCAGGAAGCCTCTCTGCATTTGGAAAGCCTTCCTCAACCGCAAGTCCATTTGCACCTAAGCCTGCTGATACTGCTCCGAGCACAACGACGAGCGAACCAGGCAGAGTTCCTGGCGCTTTTGGAACTCAAGTTGGTGCCACTTTCATGATGCCAACAAACACGACACCTTTATTTCCCTCCTCCGCAGCAACACCAACGACCACACCTGCAACGCAAGGACTTGGCATCACCACACCTACGACTACCTCAGACGTCAAAACTACATCAACAAGCCTCTTCAGCGGGCTGAGTCAAACTGCAAGCGGCCCTAGTCTGTTCTCTCCGAAGACAGAGACGCCTACCTTTTCGCCAAAGACCATCGCTGGTTCGAACGGTCTGTTCCCACCCGCAGCGCCTGCAACATCTTCACCAGAGCGCGAGCAGAGCTCGATTCCACAAGCTCAAGGAACATTCAATTTTGGCGGCTTCGAAAATGCTACTGCAAAATCACCGCCCGAACAGAATGTCAAACCGGCCGCGCCTTCCTTCAGTTTTGGCCAAGCCGCGGGTGGCTCGAGCTCAACCGCTGCACAGACCGAAACAAACGCGAAGTCGCAAACACAATCACAACCTCACAATAATTCGCCCTTCACCACATCGCCGCCATCACAGAGCGCGCCGGAACCCAGCGCGCCTTCCTTCAACCCTGGATCCATCTCACCAAGCAGACGGCAATCCATCAACGCCGGGCAGGATACGCGCCCCAAGAAGCCGTCACCATTAAAAGAGTCCTTCACTGCAGAGAACTCTGAGCAAGTTGCAAGACCCGCTGCAATCAAGGCGCCGCCGAGGGAAGTGCGACCGCCAGCACGCACTCAGTCTGCCGCCGCAGAGCTTGACGCGATCGTCGCAAGTCTTGCCGACGACCTCACTTTTGATCCTACCGCTGGCTTGCTCAAACAGTACGTAGACTATACTGTGCGCAGCATCGTCACGAAGGTGCAAGAGGAGGTGTATTTTGAGCGCATCAACAAGGAGGCAGAGGACTACCGCAAATTCGCACTATCTTTCAAGTACTTCAAGAAGTGGCGAGCTGAAGCGCGCGCAAGGTACTTGAGGAGAAGAGGCAACGAATCAAGAGCCAGGAGACGTGAGAGATTGACCAAACATTTGGTGGAGCAAGGTGAACTTGATCCTAGTGCGCTCGAACATTCTGCCAGGAGTAGTAGAGCATCTTCAAGACGACCAACAGCACGTTTACAACAGCCATCTCAGGCCGAAAAAGTCGACGCGATGTTCCGGTCAACCAACGGCGGAAGCCGATTTCAGCCACAGGCAACAGCTGGGAGCAAGCGCCCAGCAGCTTCACTTGATGGCGAGCTCATGCCACCACCAAGTGTGCCTGGACACAAACGAGCGAAGAGTAGCAGTCATGTCGACAACCACGGAAGAATCGCCAAGCCAGCTCCCACAAGCCAGCCCAATGCAGATCTGCTCCAACGATCATCCTTCCTCGGCTACTCAGCTGCGGACAGAGGAGAGACCATGCCTAGCACGACTAAGTCTAATTACTTCCGTCTCAAGGCCATGGGCTTGGGTCATCAAAACCAAGCAAGCACTGCCCAAGGTACCAAACGACAACGCTCAGAATCCCTTGACGCAGCTTCTGCAAAGCTCGACGTATCAAGAGCACGAATTGGATCATCGTCACTTCGTAGCTCAACGTCTGATCGGCCGCTGGACATGAGCCTAACACGTCCATCACCACCTGCCTCGGTGAGGTCAAAGACCAATGAAGAGGACGAAGCCTTGTTCGCGCGTCTCCGAGCAGCACGAGAAGGACTGACAGAAGGCGCCGACTTCATGAGATCAGCGAGAGACGAAGAATTCCGTCGCAGTCGTAGCGCGTCCAGATCAGATCACGATTCTCCTTCCATGGAGAGAGCTCGATCTGGAGCACGTATGCGCGCATCTTTAGGGGCTTCTGAATTTGGCGCTTCGACTGCAAGCAATCGCGACGTTCCCGCATATCGACTACGCGAGAGTCGCTTTGTACCGCGCGAACACTATGGACGCGCAATAGAACGCGCAAACGAGATTCGTGCCTCTCGATCACAAGCAGGAAGCAGGCCTGCATCGCGTACAGAAGAACGCCCGGCCGACATCATTCAGCCAAGCAAGTCAGAAGCCGCTGCACCTCCCCTGGAGGAGTCACAGGCTACGGCCAAGCTACCAGAGCCAACTACCAACGGTCACAAGGACTTCACAGAGCTTTTTGGATCTGCGGCCCAGCCAGCACCGCCTGTGCAAGCGCCTTCATCTAGCATCGGCTTTGGTTTTGGTACCCAAACGACCTCATCGGCGCAAGCACAACCTCAGCAGACGCAGCAGACTGCTTCACGAGACCTGTTCTCTCAGACCTCATCTTTCGCATCTGCCAACACGTCCAGCCAGAACCCATTCCTACAAGTCAAAGCCCCTGCTTTTGGCGCTCCGATCAACGCTTCTGCCAATCCGTTCTCGCAGCAAGCGAAGCCGACCTTTGGCTCATTTGGAACAAATGCCACTGCACAGAACAGCGGTTTCGCTGTTCCCGCCAAGCAACCCACCTTCAGCTTCGCCTCGGCTCAGAGTTTCGAGACTGGAGACCACACGATCCAGCCTGAGCAAATTCCAGAGGCTCTGACTACCAGCTTTGGACATCAGGAGCAGAAACGCCCTAGCCCATTTGCACCGACGACTAATGGCAGTCCAACACCACCACAAATGAACTCGTACATGCAATCGCAGGCCACATCAGCTGCGATCTCGCTCTTATCTGATGATGAAGATGAGGATGATGGGACAGCCGGCTCAAACCTGCCAAATGGCCAAATGGAGTTCTTCAACCAGCTCGAGAATGCTGCGGCATCCAACATTGACGATGCCGAGCCTGTACCTGCTCAAGTAGCCACTTCGTCATTCGAATATGCTCCGCCTACTGCTTCACGAAATCCATACGCCAACCAATTCGCTGCTCTTGCCGACTATGATGAGGAGGAAGGTGCGGCCGATGAAGAAGGGCAGGATGAGGATGCCAACCAGCAATATGCCGAAGATGATGACGAGCAGGAACCAGACAGCTATCAACACGGCGATGTTCTTGACGAAGACTCCTTTGAAGACGAAGAGTCGGATGATGGCCTCGAAATGCCAAATGGTGGCTACAACAAGGCTCACTATGACGATTATTCCGGCGAAGAAGAGCTAGAGGGCGAAGAGGGCGACATTGAGGATTACTCCGAGGATGGCTACGATGACGAAGAAGAGGAAGACGATGGTCAGGAGCCATTGTATGCCAACAATCACTTCTCGCGCGCCAACTATCGGGCCATGCCTAAGCAGCAGGCTCCGCCGGTGAATGCAGCTCTGCAGGCTGTTGGGAACAACAATGATGAGCCGATAGAATTGGATAGCGATTGAGGCAACGATCAAGCATGTATAGAAAGGGCACTGTATAGTTATGGGAGAGAAATGCCAAGCGAAGAGCGCTTGAGGTGAAGCATAATGAACTTTAGCGAAGACAGGTCGCCAGGTTTTGCGACTTGAGACAGTTTTCATGATCACTTACATTCCTGCAAACAGTCAGTGATATGCATACTGATGGCAATCGGAGGAGGACAGTAGACCTCGTGGAAGGCGTGCAGTCCGACGTAAGACCCGATAAGCAGGCACAGCAAGTGAGGCCGGCTTGCGGGTCAGGCTATATGGAAGATGATGTGGTGAGATGCTTATTTCATGTCTGGGCAACTTCTAGAACGATGATAGAACACAGCCCCTTGCCGTTCCGACATCCTGTCCGAAGGTATAGCAACCTCTTCGGTCTTGTCCGAAGTAACGGTTCCAGTTCATGACAACGCCACACTGATCCACTTTGCTCGCGTGCGCAGATTGCGCGATGCTTTGTGGCGAGAGCTTGAGAAACTGCTTAGAGGTCGATGGCAGGAGACATAAACTCGGAGCTCTATACATCGAGAGCATATAGCTAGCTAATTGATGTACAATGAGTGCTCATTAGATATCTCGTATCCGCCATTGTTAAATGCAATGTCGCATCCTGATCTTACGCGCGCTGCGCGTGATCTATTGATCGTTATAATAATGGTTATGACCAACCAGATTCAGAAGGTATCAAGAAGGCCAAGCCTTGGCTACCTGCCGAGGCTGCAGGTCTGGTTGTACCTGTGCTTTTTATGATCGCGTGGTTTCGCGTCCGGCGTGATGCGAGATCAGATCTTTGATAGGACCCCGTGAGGTTGGAAGAAGAGAAGTGAAAGGATGCAAGGTGTCTGGGTGACAATGAACGTTTTTGGAAATGCTTCAATTCATATCAACATTTGGATTTTAGATGCTACATCTCTCATCCAGATCACCACCCGATTTGTACAATTGTGTCTAGAAGAGCTTATCAAGAGCCTTACGCCATGCTGGCCATGAAGCGCGCTTGGCCTTAAACTTGTCCCACTGCTCCATGTCAATCTCACGACGACCGGAATCGACATCAATTTCAGATGTTCTCATCCATGCCTTTCTCTTCCAGAAGTACCCAATAGCGTAGAACAAGAGCACGACGAAGAAGGCGAGGTAGGAGTTAAAGAAAGCTTCGACGTCCTTTGGAGCGACAGCGGTGTAGAACTAGAGCAAGGATTAGCAATATGTCTTTCGCAAAACCATCAGAGTTGACTTACCTGAGCAATGAGAACGAGAATGACGAGAATGAGTCCAACCCAGGATCCATAGACACCAAAGATAGCCTGGAATGGCAATTCATCGACAGTGTGGCCGTGGTACTTCCAAGCAGATCTGAATCGAATGTGGGCCAAGCAAATGCTACCCCATGTGAAAAGGGCCGCAAGACCAGAAAGCGCAAGGAGCCAGCTGAAGACTACGGCACCGGAGCTGGCAAGTGAGATGTATGCGATTGGCGAGAAGGCGATGATGAAGATGGTCGCGAAGAGTGGACGTCCAGCCTTGTCAATGTATGAGAAGAAGCCGGGGGCGTAGCCTTGTTCGGCCAAAGCACACAATGTTCGAGAGCCTCCGTAGACACCAGACAAGCCGATCGAGATGACTGCCAGCATGATCACAACATTGACGAAGGTGCCGAATGCTGGAATGCCGGCATTGTCGGCGACGATGACGAATGGCGATGCAGAGACGTTGATGTAGTCACCACCAAGGAGTCTGGAATCATCGTATGGGACCAGGAGACCAACAAAGAACAGGCCAAGGATGTAGAAGAGGGTGATTCGCCAGAACACCTGTTTGATGGCGGATGGGAGTTGCTTCTGTGGATTCTCAGATTCAGCGGCGGCCAGACCGACCAACTCAGTTCCAGAGAAGGCGAATGCGGCAGTGACGAAGACGCCACAAAATCCTAAGAAGCCATTGTTGAATGCACCAGGATTATACCATAGTCGTGCGCCCCTAAAATAGGTCAAAGGTCAGCACATACCTCAAAAACTGTGAGTGCTCGTCGCTTTCTTACCAATACTCTGAATATTGTCCGTTGCTTGGGCCGCCACCGCAAGCGAAGATCACACCCATGATCATGAAGACGATAATCGTTGAGAGCTTGAGCAAAGCCACCCAAAATTCTTCCTCAGCATAGCCTAGGACACCAAACAGACTGATCACTATGATAATGACCAAAAACAGAGATATCCAAATTGCGACGTTCGGCGTGTCTTCCGGCGTGTCTATCCAGAAATAGTTGACTGTCAAGCCGGCAACCACGAGTTCGAGAGGTAAGACAATGGCCCACTGAAAGACGTAGTTCCAGCCCATGGCGAAGCCCCATGCAGGATCGATAAAGCGGACCGAGTATGTGTAGAAGCCACCAGAGATAGGATACATGTATGCGAGCTCACCGAGAGCATAGACAACGTTGAACATCATCTGCAATCCATGTCAGCGGAGAATCGCATACGTGACTGGCTTGCTACTCACTATACCAATAATACCAAAGCAGAGAAGTAGAGAAGCAGGTCCACCAGTGCGCAGAGCGCCTCCCGATCCGACGAACAAACCAGCACCAATCGATCCTCCGATGGCGATCATATTAAGATGACGGGCTTTCAATGTCTTGTTGAGGTTATTGTGCTTGTCCGAAGCAGGTCGTTTTCTGAAGGAGTCCGGAGACAGACCCATGCGGGTCATGAGCGGGTATCGAGGTTGCTCCTCGTAGGTAATCTGGCCATCATGGCTGATGTCGGACGCTGAGGTCTCGACACCAGGCTGGAAAGCCTTCTCGGTGTCGGCCATGGTATGAGGAGTCCACACGAGGGACTCTGTCGTCAGAAGCGACGATAGAAATAAGGAAATGCGACAGACGCGACAGCGATAGCAGAGCGCAGCACAAGGCCCATCGCTGTGGATTTATACATACCACGAGCATCTAGCAGCGTACCAGCAACGCCAGCCGCTACTGCAAGCGGCGCAGGTGCCAGACCCTTGCGCCGCCTTTGTGCCCAGCCGGTGAACGAGCAGAAGTCTTGGAACCAAGACATTGGCATGCCAAGTCCGCCACGAGCTGGCACACCACGAGCGCATGGAATGACCAGCGAACCAATGTGCGGCGCAGGCCTTTATCGTAGCTTATCTCGTTTCGATACCTCCATCCTCGCTGGGATAGATGTCCGCGATCCTTCCCACAAAGCGGCGTTGTGAGGCTGTTCTTTCGAAGGGTTTGTTCTGCATCGAAGACTGCTAATCTCGGCCTTGGTATTGGCGTTGCACTTCGCCGATGAAAACCGGCTGTAACATCAAAGCATTAGCTGATCAGCACACGCGGAAGCAGCGTGAGCACGACATGAACGCCTGGAGTCGTGCACGGAGGCACGACTGCAGGTGATCTCGTTACATAATTAGTTGGTTTTGTGAAGATGGAGAAGATGGAGTCGCCTGAAGATCTCGAAGAAACGTCAAAGCGGAGACGGGAAGCAGCCGTGCAAGCGAAACCTTGTTGCTCTCACGCTTCTTTCGCATCTCTTTGCTGGTACAGAGGTACACTTGTCTTTGCTGTGCTGCAGTCTTGGTAGATTGTTGGTATCATTAGCGCTCGCGAATCAGATCGCCGTCTCCAGCGTTGCATATTCTGCTGCACCGATCGCACGACATCCACCCTGCGAATCACAGCGTCTCCTCCAGCAGCGCATGGCTCGTCCAGCCCATAGCGCGAATGTAGATCTTGCAGCTCTCGAGGAGTCTCCCCTTCACACCGCCTGTACCCCTTGATGCTTCATTGGGCTGTGTGTACACGTCTTGCCCCTTGAAGGCGCCCATACAGGTGTCGAAGTCGAGCGTCTTGACCATACGCCAGATTTTGACAATGTCGTCCGGGTGGAGAGGAATGCGGTTCGGTATGCTGCGGTCCTGTCAGCTGGTTCGATTCAGAGATAAGAGACTTGGCAAGAACGACAATAGAAGATCCAGATGGGTGGGACAAAGAAGTTCTCACAATATCGAGGAGACGTCATGCTAAGGTGAAACTAGACCACCATCACCCCGGCCAAGTGTCGACGGGGATACGACTTAAGGAAGGGTACTGCTCACCTCCAAAAGAACGTGAAGCTGATCACTCCATCTTTGCCTGGCACAGGATTTGTAGCACTTGGGCTCGTAAAGATTGTATCCGCGATGAACAGAGTCTTCTCCCAATGCAAGAGAAGACTGCCTGGGAAATGGCCTCCAGCCAGAATCGCAGTCGCGCCAGATCCGGGAAGAATGTCGGTATATGTCTCCGTCAGGAATCGGATATCAGCGTCAGGAGAGTCGACACGCTCAAGCCAGATCTTGTCAGGTTCGCCAACGTAGACCGGACATCGGAAAGTACGAGACCACTCGGACCAAGTCGAGTAGTAATGAGGGTGGCTTATGACAATGCACGCCAGTCCACCTAAAGATACGATCTTGTCAATCGTGCCTTGATCAAGGTAGGTGATCAGATCCCAGAGAATATTTCCAGCTGGAGTTTGGATCAATTCGGCGCGTTCACCGATAGCGAACGAGACATCGAGTTAGCATTGACTGCTCGTATTCCCTGCTGTTGGAAATGACTCACTGATGGATCAGTCTTCACACTCCAAATCATTGGATTCTGCTTATCCTGCCACCATTCATTCTTATGGCCTTGCTCCTTCAACTTTCCCAGAGTTGTGAAGATCTGTCCCTCAGCAGGAACATATTGCCTGGGATCATCACAGATCTTGCATTCATCTTTCCCTGAATCCGCAGTCACATCGTACTGAGTACCGCATTCATTGCAAATGAGCAGATCGTCGGATGTGCGCAGTGTGTAAGAAGTGTTTCCGCTCATGATGTCTTATTCACCTAGGCGTGCACCATGATGGATACTGACATATGCGCTTCTGATATGTCCGAGCTACAAAGATACAACTATACTGCTCCTTCTCAAACTCAGTCCCCTCGCAGGGCGTGCACATCTAAGCAGAACAACAGCCCAAAATTGCTTTCATAAGGCATCGCAATTGTTCCGCATACATCTACAGCAACTTTTTGTGTCCCGTTTTAGCCAAAGATCGACACACCGTCCAATCCTTCTCTAAACTGAGAGGGGTACATACTCAGGCACCACGGGTCCGAAAGCCAGGAAATCCTAGCTGGCAACTAGATACAACTCCCTCACCTGATCCAAACAAAAGCGAATTGCGGCTTACGAAATCATTGAACGTCTCGGGTCAGCGCTACCCACGTGTCTTAAGCCGAAACGCCTCCAAGCGCCATGCATACAGGTGAACACGTAACTTGTCTTGAACAGGAAGCTCGAGCACTGAAGGTTTTGAGGCGTCCGGGGCGAGAGTAAATGAAGACCGGTCGGCATGCTTTGCCAAAATACGACGATTTCTCTAATATTGTACATTGAAGCTAACAACTTCACCTCGTAGCTACTTGACACATCTCTGACCTACTGAAGGCTCATACAAGCGAAGCTCATCTTCGTAACGTTCGCAGCAGTCGACTCACCACCCCATCCAGAAGGTGCATCGAGACTCCACTCCATGTTGACGTATGGCCAGCAAATACTGCCATCGTTCATCGTAACCATGTCTCCAGCGACGTATGTGTTGTTGCTTACCACTGGGTCGCCAATCTTGGAGCCAGAGCTGTCGACGAGCTGGAAGTATGAGCCGCTGGAAGTTCCGCTGCAACCCATGGCAATGAAGTCGCAGGAAGGCTCGTCGATTTGCTCCCAAGTGACCAGAGCGTATTGGTCGTCGAATACGGCCACGTGAGCGTTGCTTCGGTCTGGACCTTCTGTTGGCGTGATCCAGTTGACTTGGCTATCGCCATCTGCTGCGCCGATCTCAGAGCTTGCCTGAGCAGAGACTTTGGTTTCCTTGTCTGAGAAGAGAGCGATGGCAACGCGGCGTCCGTTGGTGCGGTTTTGGCAATTGGTGTAGCCTTCGCCCATCCAGGTGTTCTCAGCGAGATCAACAGCGCCTCGCGAGACCCAGGCGAAGATGTATGATGTAGAATTGGTGAATCTTGCAAGACCAGAGTACGAGCCAGACATACCGCCCATCGCCTCACCGCCGGCACCGTTGGTCGTGTTCTCGTTCGAGACCTTGACACCAGTGCTGTACATGCCTTGACCGTTGGTGTTCAGCCAGATAGCACCTTGATCCTCAGCGCAGATGCTGGCGAAGGGTGCCTCGTCTGCAGCCTCAAAGGCAATACCAGTGTTGTGCGAGCAGCCCCAGGAGCTAGAAGCGCCATCGATGGTCTCAAGCGTTCCATTGCTGTTGACGTACTGAATGCTGTCGCCGAAGTGTCCTGTAGCATCTCCAGAGTAATCCGTGACGACGAAGTAGGCGCCGTAAAGCTCAGCCTCGTCGGACCAAACCAGATCCCCGTTCATGTCAGGGCTCATAGAAAGACCTGCTTCCTCGTGCACACCAGGACCAGCCACGAAGGTCTTGAAGGTCTGCTCGCCGTTCGTGTAGCGGTAGATTGCAGGAACTGGAGTACCACTTGGAGGAGCGTTCTCAACTGTGGTGGCCATCGGCTCGTTTCCGAGCAGTGCAAACCCATCGTTATGAGCAACCAGGCCTCCGGCTTCCTGAATGGCATCGACTGTCACTGCCGCTCCAGTGGCAGTGAATGCTGATGGGTCGACATGCTGAACGTGAACACCACTGCCACTTGCGTCGAGATAGGCGATGTACCCGGTCTTGCCATCTGGAGACACAGCAAACGGCGTGCGGCGATGGTGTGGAAGTCCAGTCCAGTAGGCCTCCTTGATGGGACTGAAGCTGGCCTCCAGCTCAAGAGCATCGACATAGGTCTTCAACTTGAGCGAAGGGTCCACTGCAGCGACCAGCGCAGCAGCAGAAGTAAGGAACGAAGCGGCACGCAATGCCATTTTTAAAAGAATGAAAGACTTGGGTTAGAACTTTTGTGAAAGCACGACTCACATCTCTTCTGATGGGCGGATACATGCTATTTGAACTGCCATGCGTGGCCGCTTTGTGAGCTTGGCATTCAGTGAAAACTTGAGGGAGACGGCTCAAGTTGAGGGAGTCGGCTCGAAATATAGAGGTCGACCTGTAAGGCAATATGGATGAAACGCGCTGGTTCAGTAAGTATAGGACATTAGCGAGGGTGCCAGACGGCCAAAGAGCCACGTGCGGTAGCGGCCGACACAAAACACGTGATGTAGATGAACATAGTGCGGTCCTTGGTATTGCTGTCAGGCGACAAGGGCGGAAAAGTAGGATGTGGTTGTCGGTGTTGATGTTAGGGGTGTCGTTAGTAACGCTTTGTCGGTAAATAGCAACGTTACTAATATAGTAACCGTTAATAATATATTAGTATTATTATCCTTGCCTTAGGCTCTAGCTTAGACCTTATCTTATAATAGCTAGAAGTAAGTAAATTACTAGTAAATAGCTATAGTACCT
>AWYD02000892.1:0-124775 GCA_000504365.2 Pseudocercospora pini-densiflorae CBS 125139
ATACTTTTAGTATTAATTTCTACTATAGAGAGGTACTTTTCTACTATTCTACTTACTAGATACTTTATTAGATAACTTTAGACTTCTTAGAAACACCTATTTTCGGCTGTTGTAATAATATTTATTATAGAGCTAAGATCTATCTACTAGAACCCCTAGATGCTTCCTTAGACTGCCTTTAGCAAAGCCCCCGAAGGGGAATAGCGTGCTAAGGCAGTCTGTGCACCTGAGACTAGACCAGAGGCTGGTATCCGCTCAAAAGGAATCCCGATTGAGGAAACTCGCGTAGACTGTCCCTGCTTGAACAACAACGTGCCATCCATTACACAACCTTTCATACTACAATCCGTCCACGTCGATCTGCCAGTAGTAGCATGCAACTGATGCTGCGAGCTCTGCCAACGAGTCACGGCGGCCTCTTTCGGGCTTCGAAAGCTTCGCAGCCGGGGAACGCCATCTGAGAGCAATGACTGGTTGGCAATTCCGAGCGAGTTCAGAGAGGATACAAGCACTAGGACATGACCGACGATCAGCTCGATGTCCAATCTATCTCGCAGCTCATGCACATGCAACGAAGCGAGTTTTTTACCCGATCTGTGGTACTTTTGCAGCCAAGCACAGAGGTAGAAAGTCTTCACCGGAAAGCCTCCGCCGCGATTTCGCCAAAGAAGAAACGAGCATCCGAGCTGAATTTAGTCGATGCTTCCAATACCATGGCACTAACAACAAGACCATGCAGAATCCTTCGATACTAGTACAAGACTCCAGAGACGATGCAGGGCTGAGGATGGTGCCATAGCGAGCTCTCAATACAAGTTACGACTTACTAGCCACTGCAACACTGCCACTCTCTAGCCTGATGGAAAGCCTTACATGGACGCCTCAGTGGCTGTGGCAGCATCTTGTCAACTTTTTGTCATGAATGCTTCTAGCTCAAGTGGCTGAGCAGAAGACCTTGAGTCACGACTGAAGCACGATAGAGGCCTCGACATCGTCAGGGCACCGAGAGATTCCACTTAGAACAGTCTTCTGAGCAATTGAAGCATCAGTCATGGATTGAAGTCGTAGCAAACCTGGTGCGTAATCCGAAATTTCCGCACGAATGTTCCAAATGCAGAACTCATCTTGAGACTTAGCTTGGTGGGCACGATTTAGATGCCAGCACAAAGACGAACTCATGCTGCTCTTCGACGTGGGAACCTCTGCGTTGCCTCACTTGCCCTCGGTGGTTATGCTTTCATACGCACTTTGTACTTCACGGATCACATTCTGTCTTGGCTCACTTTGGGCAAAGTTGGCTTCCTTCTAGCAGCTCGTCGGTAAGTACACTTTCGAACAAGGACGAACACCATGGCCTGGAGCAAAGAGGACAAGATGGAACAGCAAAAGATCAGAACCGAGTTCTACGAGAAGCCACCACCTTCATTCTTGAGTCTTAGCAAAAAGGAACAGGGACGAAAACTGACAGCGCGGCAAGTGATCGAGACGAACTGGGAGAAAGACATTCAAGATTGCATCCCGCTTGAGATCATACCTCGTGCGACTGAGAACAATCGGTCCAAGGCCGTGATCGGCGAGGGTGCTGAAGAGAGCCCCTGGTGGCTTTGGGGTCTCAATCTTCTGGAGAAGTTGAGAACCTTGTCGAAAATCACCAAGAACGACCTAGACCGAGCTCAGCGGCTGATGCTGGAGCACGTGCGTCAACGTCAGAGAGACATGACAGCCAGATCCCGAAACGTTGCTGAGATTTTGCCTACTGATGTAGGTGAGCTTATCGATGTGCTCGTGAAGCAGTTCATCAAGGATAATGGACTAGAAGACCCAAGGTCAGACGATACAAGCAACCAGAAGACGACCAAGGTGAAGCGGGAACGAGTTGATTCGCTTCAGTCGGAGCAGCTTGAGGAGGTTGAAAAGACGAAGAAAGTCAAGCGTGAACATGCCGACTCTCCCGAGCCCGAGCGAGCCATGGAGCACGCCGATGCAATCGACGCGATGATCGAACCAGATATTGGAGAGCAGCGTGCTGGTTTTGACGACCAAGAACACCATAGTCAGCAGACTCGTGAAACACCAGTCGTGGCAGCACAAGCTTCACCGGAATGCCAAGCAGCACGAGCGAGCTTTACACCAAAGTCGCTGACGAGCAAGAGAGCAATGACAACACCGACGGCACGTGAGACTGCTGACACACCTTTATATCCGAGCAAGAGACAGAAGGCCATTCATGCTGCTTCAAGTCAAAGTATCCAAGTCCTCAAGCTCCGCGGCAAGGCTATGCGTCACCGTCAAGAGGCTGCTCGACTTGAGGCTGAGGCATACGAGCTCGAGGCAAAAGCGCTTCGTGCTAGCGAATGAGGGAGAATACCTGGCCTTTCTAGACTTGACTAGATGGAGCGCAGTCATAGCGAGCACGACAACTCCTGGAGCGGCGACATCACCAGGTCCAATTCTCATTTTGGCACAGCCAGCCCTCCAGCTCGGAATAGACATGAACCGGAATTTCAAATTCAGATCTCACACCACCTTTTCATGATTGCGTGAGATGTAATCTTTCAAGTCGCACAAGGCGAAAACGCCAAGTCGGCGCGCTTACCCTGCCTGTCTACTCGAATTGATCTCGCCGGCGGCCGCAGTGGCACACGTACTCCGGACATACTTCATTGTCCCTCCATCAATCTCTCCATCTCTGCCGCTATCTGCCTCCTCACTTCCCTTCCCGGCTCTCCCATGTCTTCACCTAAAATAATCTCCACATCATGCAATCCCAGTTTTACCCTCTCTTCTTTCGGCATATATCTCAAAGTGTCCAGCATTTCCGAAGCCAACGCCATTCTCCCGCAGTGGCCCGAGGAATAGTTGCAACTATACTGCAAGTTTGAAACTTGTGGAAGTGCTTTCAGGGCAGATAAAATGTCCGCCCATGACCAATCCGAGATTCCAAGTGCTCTGATCTGGCCTGAAATAGTTGCGAATTTGGCGAGGGTTACCGGATGATCGAAGTGCCATACACTCCGCGCGTAGGGTAGAAGTCTTGCTTCGGAATATATTTGTCGACATGTTAAAAGAATGTCAAGATGGAGCTTCGACGAGACGTGAAGGCTTTCCAGGCCGCCTTTCGATGGTGGACCATATTGCTTGGTCATGGCAGAAGAGTATGCCCGAGGAAGTTGACACTTCTTTGGACAAGAATGTTGCTTATCTTTGCGACAAGCCGTCAGATATCGGTTTGAACGAAAAGAATTTTGAACCACTTCGCATGCGTCATGTCGATTTACCGGCTTTGGGGTCAAGTCTGATCTTTTGCTCCAGATATATGTTTGCTCCCAGGCGTCAGGAACTTGACAGATCGTGTGTGTCCAGCGCACAAAATGGGGCTTGTGATCCCACGAGGATTTATTGATGTTGGTCTCCCAAGCGCCCTTGCCATCAGCTTTACATGTGCGTGTGGAAACGTGAATGAGGCCTCCTGGCCATATGTTCTCGTAAATGCGGTTGCGAAGTTCTGCTGGGAGGCCGAGAAGAGATGCTTGGCTCGGTATTGTGTTTTGAATTGGAGGCTCTTCAGATGGTTTGTTCTGGGCGTTCTTGGTCGCGTAGCTATTGACGTCTGAGGGAGAAGTAGTGTCAAGTCTTTGACTCCGAGTGCCTAGCGGAGATGCCGGATTTGGGAGCTGAACATAGGCGATTCGCGCTGGGTAATTGTGCCATGTTTTCGATTCGTTCTCAATGATCCTCGAAACCACTGTAGACGCTTCAACCCTCTGCGCTATGGTGTTCCCCCTTTTCGGTCGCATGAGATTCGATCAAAGCTTTCCTGATGTCTAGGTCATTCGAATAACACTTAGCTGCCTAAGCCCATCGAGTCTACAAATGACGTCCAGCGATCGACATGGATACTTCCAAATCGGGTAAATCGTCGCTCCCTGGTCAAGTATCCAGGTTCTTCGGCAGCATGAGCTGATCGGAAACTCATCAAACTGCAACGCCTGGATGTGGGAGACTGCAAAGGCCTAACCAGATAGGCTCATGAAGATGTCTCCCTTCGAAGCTCCTCAGTCATGAAGCCCAGGGTTGGGAGCTGCAACATCAGTTAGAGCTAATGATCAAAAGCTCGAAGACGCGGAAAGAACTTCGTTTGCGACTTGCTCGTTTCGAAGATCAGTGGTATAGTCCTATGTGAGTACAACCAACGCCGTTATCATGCTTTCTCAAACCCATAGGTCGAGACCTTGCCTTTCCCGCACCTGCTTGGTCTGTATGCCACAATGTCCAGGAACGCCATGCCCGCAAAAAATGCCCAAGTCTACCACAAATCCGAAACTACATAGAACAGCATGTACGCCTCCGCACCTAGCACTTCTTTCTCATCTACTTGCACCACCATGCTGTCATCAAATCGAAACCACTCCGTCCCCTGTTTTGAATACGAAATGTAATGGCCATTGTCGATTTTGCCCTTATGCACAATGACCGACGAGAGCTCATAGACTGGCTGCTGTGGATGGCCAGCTGTTTCGGCGTCGCCTTTTTTGGTAGGTGTGTTGACGTTGATGTTATCTTCGTCATCGTCTGCATCGTGACCATTGGCCGCGTCTGCCGTACTCGAATCTGTGTATGGTCCGAGATCTATCCTCAAGGGGAAGCGTACTCTGGTGTCGACTTTCGTACTTTGACCATTGGTCTTCGAGTGCGAAAATCGCTTAAGGTGAATTGGCACGACAGGCGGTAATCGTGTCAGGATGAGCTTCTTCTTTGCTTCCCGTGCAGCGTCACACTTCGGACAATGGTAGCTCTCGCTTGACAAGGTCTCTTCCGTAGTGAACTTGACGAGACATTCGACCAGATCTACTGGCAGAGCCTCCTTCACTGTTTGTGTGCCATTGATCATCGCCAGTTTCTTCTTCTTAATGCTGAATCCAGCACTCTTCACGTCCAAGCTCAGGTCCATGAAAGCTTCTGATGTGTTGGTCGTGTTTTGGCACGTGGTGCACTTGACTGTACTTCTGTACATGCCGGCAAATGTCTGGTGTATCACGCACTCGCAATTCCTTGTCTCTTTCTTCTCCTCGTCTTCTGTATTCGCCTCATGTAGACTGTTCAAGATGAAGCCCAAGAACTCGTGCGCGTCTTGCTGGCTGTACCCTGCCAGAGCACCACCACTCTTCCAACAACCTTGAAGCATATGTACGGCACCATAACCTTCATGCTTCTCGGTGGCGTAGAAATCGGTGAAAATGTCGTCTAGCGCGCATGATGTGCATGCTTCCCGTTCGCATTCGGAGGATCGATGACCTTCTGCCAAGTAGAATGTGCGGATGAGCGGGTTGTGTATGAGTGACTGCAGGATGACCGACATGAAGCATGTCTGGCCCATGTTATAGAGGCCTCGGAGGCCTGTCGCGGCACATGGTGTGGCCACGGTATTTGCCGCTACGACCTTCTTGTCGCTGTCTGGTATCGATGAATCCGTCGTTGCCTTTCGCTTTTTGCTCGTCGGAGCTGTTCGGATCTCCTCGAAGGTCGGATCGTACACAAAGTCTCGACATTCATGGCAGTATAAGAAGCCATTGTCAGACTCCACGGCTGAAACACCAGTTAGTACTGTCTATCACGTGCTTCGGCAAATGGTATACTTACAGAATCCGTGCTTGGTATGATGTCTTTCCCTTGATATGCTCACATTCGGACACTGCATGCATAAATATGTCGGTTGTGTAGTAACTCCTGGTCCGCCGTTGCCCTTGTATATCCTGTAGCTAATATTGTCCTCCTTCTGGAGCATCCCAATGAGTCTCTTGTAGCCATCTGTCGCCTGTTGCCGCGCGCTGGCTAACAAATTCTTGATATGCTGGCAGCCAAATGTAGTTTGCGTGGCCGATGTGGGTTTGGCATCGCCCTTCTTCAGCAGCTTCGGCGGAGGAGCATCGGTGGTGGCTGAGGAGGGCGTTGCCGACGACATGATTCCGAAGATCGGGTCGGTATCCAAGTGAGGCGATCGGAATCGAGGTCGAGTATTGTCCCTACCCTGCCATTGCGCAAGTCCTCCTCTTGAGCGTTGTCAAGCAATTGTCTGCCAAACCGAAGTCGTTGTCTCCCGAGCCAGATCTCGGACTTCCAAAGTTGTCCCTGATGGCGCGCTAGCAAGGTTCTCCAGAAATCTTGGCACGGGCGCTAATGTGCCGCGAACTCTCTGTGCGATCCCTGCCGCCCTGCCGCATCACCAAACTGCCTCCATCGTCATCGACCATCATGTACCTGAATTCTTGTACAATGCATTTTGCTGTGCACAAAGAACAGCATGGAGGCTGCGAACGGTGCCAAGCCAAGAGTGGGCAGCGTGAGCGAGGTCAACGCTTCATCTTCGCCACTGCTACGGCTACCTCCTGAATTAAGGATCCAAATATTCGAGCATGTACTGGCCAACAAATTGATACATGTCGGTCTCCGTCCTTGCCAGCCCAATGAAGCAGGAGGGATTACCTACTCATCAATTGCATATGACTTTATTGATCGATACAAGCCAATGTACGCGGTCTGCAAATCGGTCGGCGTCCACTGGGATCATGCATATGCTGAGAGTTGCTCTCCACCGGACGTCCTGGACCACAGCTACACAGCCGAACATCTGGCATGTCATAGTATCATGAACGACTTGAGATGGCAAGATTATATGGGCCGGCCGGTGTTCAATTGCGACTGTGCTCTCAGGCCATGCTTCCACTTCTTCTCTCATCGAAGGTCTTTGATCGAGCAGTATGGAGAGCCGCCTGGAGGTGTGCACAGGATGCATGCAGACACCAAACTAGATCTGAGTCTTCTTCTGGTCTGCCGGCAGATCTACAAAGATGCAGCACTCCTGCCTTACAGCGGCAACACATTCGGATTCATGGTTCCGCTTGACCTTAACGTCTTCCTGGAGGAGGTCCTGCAATCTCACCAGCGAAATGCCATTCAGCGTATTCAAGCGTTCTTCGGAGCCATGTCGAAACCGACACTTCCTGGCAGGATACCGTCTGGTCTCCAACGTCTCTATTGCTACATACGCATCATTGACTTCAATCTGGAATCAGAAGAATTCCGTGAGCCGGCGGAACTCGAAACTTGGGTCGGAGAGTTTGAGCATGTTGAAGTCATTGTTGGCGATGGTGGTATCAAACCGATATCAAAAGACAAGTTACTGTTGAGACGGCGCTGGGCTGAGCGTTTTGAACAGCTGCTCACAAAGCCACGACGAGGTTCTGTCATATCGACCTCACAGCTTTCCGATATCGACTGAAACGTCGTCATACTTCTGGGAGGCTTTCCCGAGTCAAACATACACGCTGGATTGCAGAGCCAGGCTGAGCGTTCAGTCTCTCGATGCAATGAAGCTTCTGGGTTGCACCGCTTCCAGCACATCCTGAGACATGTCTTACGTGGAATGAAGTCCTGCCTACATGTAATAGTTGCAGCCGGCTTTCTAGCGACATGGGGCCAATAAGCGTATTTTTGTCGACATCTCTCGGCACAGCCTCACGCGCCAAGCATGAGCTGAAATCGGCATTCAAGATCATCAAGCACTGTCGAGCCGCATTTTAAGCACACCACAAGAGCATCACGTCAGCTTGAGAGGATCAGGCTACTTTTTCTGCCACCTGTCGACTTACACAGAAATCTCTAGTGCACATTTGCCCGACTACTTCATCTCATGATAGAAGTGGTCGCAATAACTTCGGTGCCGATCGAATTATTCCCCACGGGATGCTTGTTTGCGAGAGCCAGTGCTTTGCGAGAGTCCCGAAGTCATGATCCTTCCTTTCGGCCTTTGTGCAACCTTTTGAAGGCAGAATCGAATTGCACACCAGACCAATGTACCACCTGAACTTGTCAGGAAGGCCAATGGCATACCAAGCTGAGTACAACCAACAGTCTGCGAAACCAGCTGTGGTCCATGCGGATCTTGACTGGGCAAAAGACTCATTCGCAACGATGAATGTCCGATTTTGCTGCCAGCATAAACCCGGCAGTGCTGCATCGCAACGACAAAAGCTGAACAGAAGTGGATTTCGAGAGGCGCTGCAAATCAGTGTGACGTGCACTGCATCACCAATACTAATCCATACCGGGCAGAGCCCTATGAATGCCATCGTCATTGCTGGATCAGACCCATGACTTCGAGAGAACTCATTCCTATACCACAACATGATGCCTGCAAACAGAATCCTCAGCTAGGTGAAGAGACCGTTTCCGTACGCCTCAGGCTATCTGGGAATGCAGTATATATTGAGCCCTCCCAACACTCCTCAAGCGAGCGTCACTCAAACCGTGGACTCTTCACAAGACACAAGACAACAACACTCATCATAACTTTCAAGACCAACACGACCAACATGAAGTTCTCCATGGCCACAACCCTCGCCGCTTTGGCAACCTATGTCGCTGCAGACGGCTGTCACAAGTCCTCCGACTCCATTGGGAAAGAGTGCAAATTCTTCAACAAGGACGTCTGGAACACGGCGGTCAACAATTGGTGCGATCAAGAAAAGGGGCTTGCGGTCCAGCAAGGACAGAGTCTGGCTATCAAGACTGGACCCTGGGACGATGGTAGCGGCACGGGCGGCAAGCAGCTCTTCTTCGGGAATTATCGTGTGGACCGGGATGGAGCCAGGACTGTGGAGGCAGATTACTGTAAGCAGGTCATGGGAGATCTCTGGACCAAGTGCGACGGCTTCGGTGGATGGACCAACACGGGATGGGGAACTGTGAGTGGTTTTGAATGTCATGTGATGTTGAAAAGTGATGCTGACGATGAAGTAGATCTTTGCGGAGTGTATTCGCATTTGAAACTGCTCCCTCATACATTTTAGGAGAGCCTTGTGTACCTAGCTCATCTGACTATGCACTTCATGTTTGATGAAGCTGCCATTTCTGTCTTTACAACGGCAATGCATAAATGTGGCTCGTGCACCGCACCACAACCCTCACTTCGTTTCCCTTTGACTTCGTCTACATTCGCACGACTTCGAGAATTACCCCCTTACCACACCCTACTGAGAAGTGGCGCTGGAGGAACGCCACTATGGACGAGACCTTGGCAGAGAATGCTGATCCTCTAGTCGTTCGAGACGAGCACGTCTTGTAAGTTCACAGCGCAACACATCATTGACTGTTACTAAACACAATTAGCATCCGCGGGCCAGTGACCAGATTCAACGTGGGAAGTGGAAATTCCAAGCAAGAGTTCGCCGTGCATGGAGAATTGTTCAAGGATCGTTTCACGAGATATTGTGATCCAAGCCCAAATCCCAACACAGGAATGGTCGAACTGGAAAACGAGGATCCAGAGATCTTCCAGCTTTATATTCAACATCTCTATACGGGCGATATTCCATGCCGACAGACCAAATTCGTACCTACTATGAGTTACGAATACCAGAATCTGATGCTTGTCAAGTTCTTTGCCCTGGCCGAGACTCTCTGCGACGAGACTGCCATGCACGCCGCTCTGCAAGCGTTCATATGGAGCTTTCGAAGACTGCAAGAAGCCGGGAAGCCTGCAGCACCATCAGTGGAAGTCATGCGGCATGTCTACGAAGTCACAAAGGAGGGCTCTCCGCTAAGAACGCTTCTCGTCAACATGTACATTTGGGATGATGAATTTGATGATTCATTGCACCTTCGACTTCCGGAACTGGTCATGGAAATTGCAAAAGCTGCAACGGAGAAATGGAAAGAACGGCTTGAGACTAATGAATCGGAGTATGCTACGTGCTGCGACTACCTCGACTACGACGACAAGTGTCGGCGTTTCAAGAGGAAGCGTAGCGAGGACGATGGCGAGATCGTACAGAAACGAAGACGGGTTTGAGAGGAAAATCCCGAGGACGGACTGGCCTGAGGTGGGAAATTCAGATCGAGGTAATTGAACAAGAGCCACGTTGTCCCAGGCGAGGAGCATCGTCGTCTGAGAATAGGGCGATGCCAAAGCTCACACGCAAGTGAACCACAGCAGTGGTAACCGAAGGAGTCATCGAAGCAAATGAACTGGTTCAAAGGGATAGCATGAGGATCTGGTGCGCGTGCAGAACCGAATTGGCGTCACTTCAGCAGTTTGAACCTCACTTTTCAAAAATGATGATTCTCACATGCAATCGCGCCGCAAACCTTCTGGGTCTCGAATGCACTTCTTGACTCAACTTCAAGTTTGCAATAACATCGCTGCTCTAGGTACAGCGCTACAGCAAACAAGGAATACGATGGCGGACACTAACGATCCCCTTGTGGTCAAGAATAATAACTTGTAGGCTCAAAAATCCCCGACTACACTTCTCAGCAGTAACGCTAATCGTTGTAGCATCGAAGGCGGGTTTGCTGTTGTTCTGGTCGGCAAAGATAAGAAGCGCTGCTTCGTTCACAAGTCGCTCCTGCAGCGCCGGGCTCTGGCGATCGGCCTGCACAAGGGCCCAGCTATCGACGAGTACCATATTCCAAGCTTCAACAAAGACATATTCGAACTATACGTTCATCACCTCTACACCAACGAGATTCAATGCAAATTTTCCAACACGAACGAACACTGGAACATCGACGACCAAGATTTCGCGCTCGTGGAGCTGTACGCCTTGGCCAGGTCTCTTGGAGACGACATCACCAAGCATGCTGTTCTGAGGGCTTTCATTGAAGAAGCGAAGAGGTCGCATAAGCTGGGCAAAGGCACAGCGCCCAGTCAGAACGCCGTTGATATGATCTATGGCGAAGATGGGAATGACTTGCAAGAGCCGCTGGTCAACTTGTTCATCGACATGTGCATTTGGGACCAGACAATCGACGGCGTCTTTTACGAGGAGCTGAAGGACAGTGAATTTGGGCGTGACGTTATGCTGGCCGCCTGCGAGAAGTTGCGTAGTGGTGATACCAAGAGCGTCGTCGACAAGACCTGTTGTGACTACCACGAGCTGAAGGAAGGCCAGAAGTGCGGCAGTAAGAAGCGCAAGCGAAGCGCAAACGAGGACAAAGATTAGACATGCGCTCGAGAGGGTTCGACACATCGAATCGAACTCTGCGAAAGGGTTCATTCCCGAGCTAAGCATCATTTGAAGCAGGGGCATGAGATTCCCTGCGAGAGTATGGCATTGAGGAGGAGAAGAGCTCAAGGTATCGACGCGTTGTATCTGAATCACCTTCGGGAACTCCGAAATATCAAATTCTGTAACTCAGGGTAACGATTCGGCACACCGAGCTAGTACTTCGATCACTCGACCGGCGCAGCGAGTCGCGGGCAAGTCTAGGACCTTGGAGAGGATCACTGCATCACAGGCCTTGTCGCTCGCGATCAAAGATGAACCTCATTCCAATTATGCACCTTCACTTTGTACCTCACTTTCGAAAGCATGATGCGTTTCGCATGCTACCCACTCACTCTATGTCTTCTACACATTTCTAGATTCTACTTCAACTTTCTTAACCACTCTTGACGGTAGACACGGAATCAAGAAGCATCTCGAGCGAAATGGCGGAGCAAGACGACATACTGGTGCCGCGAAGCGAGAACTTGTATGTACTCGCCGTTCATGTCTCCAAAGTCTAACGACGTTTTGACCCTCCATAGCATCGGCGGAGACATTATAACCATCCAGCTTCCCAGAGATTCTTCAAGATACTTCGTCCATGGCGCAATACTGCGCCGAAATGCCCGTTATAAGTGGCCAATTTACAGCCTCGGCACTTCAGTCCTTGACAATGTGGAATCGAAGACGTTTGAGCTGTACCTCCACTATCTCTACACCGGCAAGATCGCATGCAAGCGAGGCGAGGACGGAAAATGGGATTACCACGATCAGGACAAGATGCTTGTCGATCTTTACATCCTAGCGAAGAAGATCCAAGACATCGACGTCAAGCACGCCGTAATGAGAGCATTCATCAGCGATTTCAAAGCCATAGGAGATAGTGGCGCACCGGGTAGTGGAACCCTTCAATACGCTTGGGATCACCTCACGGAAGATGAGCCGCTTTTGAAGCTGATGTTCGATATGTACATCTGGGACACTGCTGGCGATGACTCATACGGGGCTTTAGAGTCCAACATCATCATCAAGATCTTGCAAACCGCTCTGAAAAAGCTGGAGAGAGGAGAGGTCCGCACGCATGGGTCCGAGAGCATCAGTTGCTGTGACTACGATCAGCTTGAGAACGGTATGCAGTGTGGAAACAAGAAGCGCAAGCGGAGTCAGACTGAGGAGTAAGAGAGACTGTACCACTCAGCATCAACGAGAGAGTGACACCAGAGAGGCGGTAAGACCGGTGCATATGCACACGCCAAGTTCGACTGGACATACGGCAGCCGAAGTGCCAGAAGGTAGCGCAGCTTCAGCACCCGCGGCCTCAGTACAGGTTCATATCATTCCTGTCATCGGCGTCAGCAATCAGAAATCACCTCACCGCATTACACGGACCATCTTAGATACTCACCAATAAAGCGTCTCATGCTGAACCTCCGGCCCCGTAGCTCTGAGTTCCCACCCAAACACCAGCCTGATATACTCCATCAAATGACTCGCAACCTTGATATGTCCCACATCAGTAGGATGATAGACCGGAGAATTGTCATTATGCTGCATGATTCCCGTAGTGTTGTAATAATAAACAAAAGCTCCCTCAACTTCACCCATCTTATTCAGACTTCCATTATTGAAATGTTTGACGACTTCTTGGATTTCATCGTAGAAACCGGAACCCTGAACCCAGGTGCTGCCGACTTGATTCCAGCCTGACCAGAGGGATTGGATGATGATTTTTGTAGAGGGCCAGGTTGTGTGAATGTCGGTGAGGAGTTTGATGTACGCAGCCTTGTACTGTTCGGAAGTGACGTTATTATGCGTATTATTATCATTAGTCCCAATATTGATGATCGTAAGATCAGGACGCGGCTGTTTCGAAAAGTCCCAATCTGGAGCGCTGGTCAGATTGGGACCGAACATCTCCACTGCTCTGCCGCTAGTATCGCAGGTTTTCTTCCACTGATGGACTTGGCCTCTTGGATTTCCCCAGCAGTTTGTGTCGACGAGACAGATTCCGGGATATGCGGTTAGGCTGAATTCTGTGTCTCCTAATCCATATGCCAGGCCCCAGGACCAGCTGCTTATTCCTTCGAGGGTGTTGCCGTAGCCGGAGGAGAGGGAGTCGCCGATTACTTCGATGCGGCGGGTGTAGTCCGGGAGTTTTACTAGAGTGCTGTTGGAGCCAGACAAGTGGATGCAATCGATTTGGACTCCGTAGGCCCAGTTTGTGACGCGGAGCTCGAAGGTTCGGAGACTTTCTTTTGATGTTGTGAGATTCCAGCCCGTGGTTGTAGGATCGATCAGTAGATGTGTGGAGTTTGCGGTGACATTGGTAAGCATCCAGTCTTGACCATCAAGTCGATATGCGATGAGTACTCCTGGAGAAGTGTAGTTGCCGAATGTGATTGCAACATTGTCCGCTTGAAAGCCGAATTTGAGGCCTGGAGCTGACCACCACGAGATGTAGCGGTCGTCCCAGCGTCCCTTGTAAGACAGCTCTGGTGAGTCGGGACCATATCGATGCCACTCAGTTTCATTGCCATATGAGTCTAGCGAAATGGTGGTGTCGGGATAGTTGTTGGGTCTAATCTGACCATTCTGCCATATTGTCGCTGAAGCAAGGAGAGGCAATGAGAGCAGCGTTGATATCCTGTCGGAAAACATGCTAACCGATGTCTCGTCAAAGGTAGGCTGGCCAAAAGGTCGTCGAGATATGAAAGCCAAGCTCCGTCCGAGTATATAAGGTGTCCTGCCCGTTTGGGAAGGGAGCGGATAGCTCCGTGCTAGCAGGTCCGAGTAGAGCAGGAAGTGGAGAAACCTTGCCTACGTTCTGCGACTCTATATGCAAGTCTTTAGCCGTGTGCGATATAGCTCCGTGGTGATGAGAATCCTCCGTTGAGGCATCTCAATGGGTCGAGATGTGGCTGAAGATCATCAAGTATGTCTCCGTGAAAAGTCCATATTGACAGTGGAGCAAATGTTCCTGCTGTAAGATTCAGGACCGTCAACCTGAGTGCCCATGGATGGTAATAGAGATATAGTCTCGTGTTCGAGCATGATTGCTCGGCAGAAATCTACCCGAGGCGTAATGATCTGCGTTGATATGCAGTAAAAAGTGTTTTCTTGAGGATAGCGGGCTGCATCCCAGACATTTGCCGCACGATAAAGAAAGTGCGGGCCCGTAGGCGTAGGGATTGTTTACTACTTGGAAACTTGTCAGTCGCTCGCCAAAGTGTATACTATTTGCTCATTAGTCCCTCGTGATGCGAGTAGTCTGGTCAGAGACCTGGACTTTCTTCGCAAACGCGCCCAGGAATGGGAAGAATACCGGACTTGCACCAGATGCACCAGAAATCTCTCGCAACAGCCACAGCCTTGCCGCAGAGACCAGCGTGGAAGAGGCTGGACAGTCCATGACATCGCTTTTGAATAGAGATCCTCAAAGAAGAACACTCTTGTACTGAAGTCAAGTGCGGCTGGTACTCCTCAGGTTCGCAAATTAAGGTACTAAGTAACTCGCATCCTGGCCAGAGAAGCCTATAGGCGGCAGACGAGGAGTATGATGTAGCAATGGCAGTCAGAGAGGGGAAATCGATACGAACTCCGGCAATATGTCGTTGCTAGCCATATTCGGCAATTCTCCCCGTAACGATACAAGTGAGCTAGAGAGCTCAATCTTGTCGCCCTCTGGTGAGTCTGGTCTTTGATGGTCCCCTTCTTGACAGGCGAGGTCGATGACAATGTTGATGATGTTTCGGAGACGTGACGTGACCGAACAAAGTTTTGCCAAGGTTGGAATACGGAGCCGACTCCGTTCCTTTCGCGTCAATGACTGCCGCATGGTAAACACACTTCCCCAACCGAACTACTATGATGACTTCTTGCTGAATGGGCGTTGTGAGCCATGTCGAGCGAGACATACACGATGTGAGCGAAGCTTCATCATCCTAAGCTATAATTGGTCTGGGACTCACAAACAGTATAGGCGATCGAAAGAAGCCCAAATGTAGCAATTGTCGCCGATCAAGATCGAGACTCGAATGCGTGTACACATCGCTACGGATACGGCAAAGCTCTCTCTCCATACTCGCCGGCTCTGATCGATCGCCGCCTGACCTCCAGTCGTCTTTAGCACGTATAGAGCGGCGGCGATGTATTCACGACACAAACCATGAGCATGGTGCCGATGCAGATGCATTGTCCCGAGAAAATGCTACGCCTGATGGGGCTTTGGACATCAATATTGTCGAGAGCTTGAACTCACTAGGCGATGCAGGAGAGACAATGTGCTATTCCTCCTGCGAGCAGATTGGACAGGGCCCTCCTAATGCATGCCAAGTGACTGAACCGCCAGGTGTTCATCAAAGAGCCGTGTCTGTTGTTGGTGGTGAGAAAGCAGTGTTCGATTTCTACATACGAAACGCAGGATACTGGGTAAGACATTGAGCCATCGTCCTGAAGCTTGCTGACAAGTGGGACCAAGCTTGATATAGTCTCGCATGATCACTGCTTCTCTGTAACTGTGCCACAGCTCGCAACGCATACACCAGTTCTCTATTATGCGTGCCTTGCTCTAGCCTCGAGGTGGATGGGAAATGTCAACGCTGCTGAGTTCTTGCAATCAGAATCGGTCAGTCGGCTAATTCCTCTCCTCGACCGTGCTTGCCAGACAGGATCGAAAAGCATTCTTCTGCCCACGACAGTCTTACTGCGGTGTCTCGAGCAGTTCTCGGAGCCAGGAAACGATATCCAGTGCCACATGAGTGGAGCATTTTCCCTATTCACAAAATCACGAACGACCTGGTCGCCGAGTCAGATCGATACTGAAGGTACGTCGTTCTGGATTGCAGTGCGGCAGAACCTACGAATTTGCTTCCTATTCGAGCAAAAATGCTGCTTTGACCTCGGCATTATTGACGCGAGCGGGATGTATGACAATGCCAGAGACGATGTTTGGACTAATCGGATGACATATCTGCTCGCCAAAGTGTGCTCTATATGTTGGTCTTCCGATAGCAGCAGGAACTCCATCGAATCAAATCTTCTCACTCTCGATGAAGAGCTGGACCTTTGGCGAGAACATTTGCCAGCTTCGTTTAAACCTTGGTACCACAAGCGGAGCCCTAGCGATGCCTTTGATGAAGTTCGCTACATCGGAAGGTGGCACAGTGAGATATCCCTGGGTTCGCCTCTCGAACGTGCTGACGGACCTCACCAGCAATTGCATGGCAGAAGTACTACACTGCACGCACAATGCTTGCAGTACATGGCAAGCCAGAACGCATACTGTCAGACTATCGTGAAACAACACATCATCTCAATGTACCTGCTCAATCCCGATGCGTACACTGCTCGTGCTGACAAACAATGCAGAAGAGGATTTTACCGCCTGCGCGCATGACTTGCGCAGTGGTCTTTTCCGAAATGGAAATAGGCGTTAGCATCAACGGTGCACATCTTGCTTACTGGTGCGCCCAATTCCTCGGCGGCAGACAGGAGCAGCAAGAAGTAATCCGCTGGCTTTCGAAATTCATGGAGACCTCAAAATGGCCCACCCAGACGATGATTGATCGCCTGAAAAATTGCTGGGCTTGGGCGGATTTGCACTAGCTTGCTATGCGAAACCGGATCTCCTCCAAACATCAGAGTTCGATGAAGCCAGAGCAGACCTCCAAACCACCTCAGCTCATAACAATCTCGGAGTCGCCTTGATTCGCAGCTCCTTGGCATTACAATTGAATCGTTCTACGACAGGCATCTCGTAATCCGCCGACGGTAGCTCCCATTCGAAGTTCAGGACGAGTGCAGCAATTACGATTGAAACCTCCATATATGCAAGATTGCGCCCGATACAAGCACGAGGACCTACGCTGAAAGGTGTGCAGTACTCTTTGCGGTTTTTGGCCTCTTGCTCGTCCTGCCCAAATGGATCGGAAGCAAGCCATCGCTCGGGAACAAACTCGTGCGCTCTTGGGAACAGTCTTTCGTCTCGAAGCAGGGCATAGAGCGGGAAGGAAACGGTTGTGCCTTTGAAGATGACGTGGCCGCCGATCACAGTTTCGTCGTTGATTGTGCGCCTTGAGAGGCCTCTAGCGATAGCCGGCCGGCATCTCCAATTCTCCTCCAGAACAGCACGAAGATATGGAGACGCTTTCAACACTTCCGAGTTAGTAACAAGTGCTTCAGCTCCGCGTTCGGCAGTGACTTCAGCCAGCTCTCTGTACAGGCGATCTTGCTTCTTGGGGTGCTTTGCGAGCAAGTAGATGCAGTTGGTCAAAGTGGTCTGGGTGGTGTCATTGCCTGCATCAAGCAGTGTTGCACACTCAGCCACGATCTCCTCTACTGGCATAGGGACAGGACGCTTCTCACTTGCTTTGTACGGTAGGCGAGCGAACAAGTCGGGCTTCGGTGGCTCATTATTCATCCTATGCTTCACCAAAGCACGAGAAATACCGAAGAATTCGCTGCCACCCCGACTACCTCGTACGAACCAGAGAAGCTTCCGACTTAGATTCCACACACCAGTCGGCAGTTGCGCGAAGGTAGTGTTGAAGTGGCCCCCAGAGTGGTAAGCATCCATGGCATGAACGTTCTGATATTGTCCCTGTGGATCCAGTGACCAGGTCTTATCAGTCCCCCGAGACAGGAAGCCAAGATCATACGTGAAGACCATATTGGCGATCGCCTCATATGACAGCATATTCAACCAAGGTCGCAGATCAAACACTCCATCGATGACGCTGTGCTGATCCTCCGGACCCAAATGTCCGCCATCTGATTTCACCTTTAGCGCAGCGATCAGCTTCTCAACACAAGCAATCACTCGGGGCTCCATTGCTGTGATCTCTTTTGCGGAGAAAATATGCGCTAAACTTCTTCTCTTAGCTTGGTGGACGGCCTTGTTGCTGGCCTGAGACATTGATGGGTTGCCATCAGCAACTTTGTCGAAGAAAGCACTCTTGATGAGAGGAGCGCCATGGCCGTATATGTCTTTGTAGGCATCTGGGTCCGTGAACGAGACGTGATTCGGCTCAAGGCGGATCGTCGGCCCCAGGCGTGCGTGCGCATCACTGATTGCCAGGTACTGATCACACTTCCAGGAATGCCACATGCTCCAGAGTGGCAAGAATGCTGCGGTGGATGGCGCTGGGAATCGGCGGAGTCGCCTTGGGTCGCAAAAGTAGTGGATGACTATCCATGCTGCGAGGAGCACAGCTGAGGAGATGAAATACAAGGTGAGTGCTGCTAGAGATCAGTCAAGTTCACAATCCTTCCATGCTCTGCCAGTACTCATACTAAAGAAAGCCATGCTTCTAGTGTCTCAGATGCTCTCTTGATCAGATCAGGAGATCACTGAAGATGAAGCGACGTACATGATAAGGGCATGTTTGATATATCTCCTTGAGTAGCTACCTGAACATTTGTACTCGAATGCTGATCGGAACAGTAGGAAGGCCAGAATTGCCGAATTCAGTAATCCCGCCCGAACTCTTGGAGCTACAGCATGGTACCAGACAAGCGAGACTCATGAGCTGTCACGGTGCTTGTTGACATAAGTCTGCCACAAGTCTCTCCACTCCTGCCATGACGAATCAGGAACGACTGGTCGACCATCTACAATGAACTCGGTTCTTTCGCCTATTACGGCCCCTGGTTCAACAGGCTTGCCATGCTTCAGGGCCTCGTCTTTCAGAAATCTTCGCTCATCTGCCAATATCACCTTTGAATAGTATTCCTACCGGAGCCCGTCAATGTCCTCTGGATTCGTCTCATCAAATATCATTTCGGCAGCCCCGTCCCATTTCGACAAGTCGATGTCCGCGTTTTGGGAGCATAAATCTTCTGACGCCCATCCTGGGTTGTGCACCTGATAAACGGGGGTCAATTCGCTGTTCTTTGCAGCAACAGTGACTGAGGAAACTGTAGTACCTGAGCGTAGTATATCACGCCTCTTGCAAGGCACCACGGCAGCACCAGATGGCCATGGCGGAGCCAGTTTAAACGAAAGTCGTCCGCAGAAGTACCGGATCTGCGAGCGAGGAGGAATTGACTGGCCATCTTTGGCGTTATAATTCTTCTGATGTTGAGGTATGCAAATCGAGGCCACTTTGTGAAAGGTATGCTTGACATCTGCGGCTGAATGGCGATGATTGGTAAGCTGACGACCATTTTCTTCTTCGCTGAACTTCAGTCCAGATGGCACCATCTAGATGCACAATCTGTTGTTCGGCTGCTTGACCAACATGCGAACGTCAGTGTGTTGCTTGAGGCACCAGTGAATGCCAGCTAGTACATCTTCGCTAATATAGCCACTGTCTCGAAGCACGTATGTGGCTTCTTCGACAATCGGCATCGCGTTGTCAACGATTCGTCGCTGAGTTTCGAGCTCAATGACGCCTTCTGGAGATTCGAAGTCTGGATCTCGATCAATATTCACGCGATAGCCGCCCCACAGCGACTGCAACATTCGCTGCTTCTCGATATCGATCATGACCTTCCATTCATCACCTTGCTTGCGTAGCAAAAGGATGCCTTCGTATCGAATCCGGCTGCCGCGTGACCCATTGCTGGGTCGGAAGTAATACGGCGCCGCGCGCAAAGCTAGACGGGTCATCCAGGACATGGTGTTCGCTGTCAGTCTTAGCTGTTCTGGGCTGGCATTCATCACGAAAGCATTCTTGGCCCAGAAGATTTTGGACACTTCCACTCGCACAGAGCTGCAGACTCGACTGAGCCGCTTGTAAGCTCGCCACGCCTGCGGCTTCTTCTTGCTTGATACAGGACCTAAGTAGATAAGCTTCTTGGTCTGCAGCGGCAAATACGAGTAAATATGGTCGCGAAGCTCTTGAGGAAGGCCTAGAAAAGACGCCCTTGGTTGAAGCACGAAGTCTCTCTGCCGCAATGCTCGAGTGCGCTGCAGCGGAGCAGCGCGTGTCCCGCCCATCTTCAGAGATGGTTTGGACATTGTCTTCAGCTAGCCGCCTGATTCAAGTTCGAGAAAACGGTAGCAGATGGTAGCGCGGAGAGAATGAGGAATACTGAGGGAAGTCTCAGTGGTGGATTTGGGAGCAGACAAGAGGTCGGAAGCATGTGTCACTTGTAAATGGCAGATTCTGGAACCTACAGATCTGCCTGAAACCTGACGCACTTGCTGCCATTCACTTTGCTTCGACTTGCACGTTACGACTCGAGGACTAAGCTGGGGGACAATCGAAGTGGAGCGCCAGAACAACGACACGCAGCTTGAGCACTGCACGACAGTTCGATCAGACATTCATATGTCGACTTCACGGATGCTACACGGCTGAAGCGCAAGGCGGTCATGGCAGAAGAGTGAACAATCCCTTTGTCTGGTACGTTCTTTGTTCATGAAACGCGAGACGCCTGGTGGCGCCGAAAACTTGAACTCGAGCAGCTTATCAGTCTTCGGTCTATCGAGGCACTTACAGACACAAACGAAGACGAAACGTCTCAAGATCACTCGACGACTATGGATAAGGATGAACAGCCAAGAGCTCCGAAAAACGACCAGGGCCTGGACGACGCCATAATCAATGCTCGTGATGCTGGCACAGAGTGGCAGTACCTCTTCATCGGAGGACAGCTGGAAGAGCCTATATGGCTGCCCGCAGATCATCCACAGATTCGACCTGAACTTCTTGCTACATTTTGGAACGATCCTGAAGTCAGGATGCATTTCGGATTCCCGCTTGACAAGCATGTGTCGGGAGAAGACATTGACCAGGAAATGCAGGACTGCCTGCTGGAGACCGATCGAGCACGAAATGATGAGGTGCTTACGACCATGGATGACCTTGCCAATGCTTTGCCTGAGAAGCAATCACTGGAGCCGACGACGAACAAGGAGAGGACGCCGGCGAGTACAGCTCAACCGATGCAATTCACCCTTGCAGTGAGACCAAAGCCGCAAGCCGGAAGCAGAAAATAGTGAAATGCTCATGGTATTTTCTGTAATGAAGGAGTGTTGGATGTGCTGTCAATATGCTCATTCGACGAAATGACACTCGAATGTGGATGGACAGTGCCAAGTATACGTAAGTCCATCTTGCTGTTATCAACGACACTAGCACTATACTGGTACCTCTTCCGCACCTCAGAAAGTTTCTCGATGTCGCGATGTTACGCTGTCACACCTTTCGACCGTTTTGCTGACAATGCTTTGTGCTCGAATCCTTGCTTTTATTGGATGTCACTGACGCTGGCTTTGTTTGTGTCCGTGCGTTCGGTGCTGGTGAATTGACCAGGCAGCAGTACCTTGACCTTCATATATCTTATGACCTCGCACTTGAAAGACTACCACTCCTCACATCTGAGCTATTTGCTATCGGGTTGTAAACCGAGACTCGAAGGCACAACGATCATGAAGCGCAACGCTCAGATGTCAGACTACGGCCACCACCACCGGAAGAAGCACGAGGTCTCACTCTGCGCTACCTCCCAAGGACCTCCTCAAACTCCCAGCAATCTTCTCAACCCAGTCATCAGTGTCAACGAAGACGGCATCGACATGAAGGTGTTGAAGCATATCTCGACCTTTCCTTCGATGAACGACCTCAACGAAGCGCTTCCAAAAGTCAAGCGAGAGACTACAGAAGACACACGCATGCTCGAAGCACCAATGGAAAGTTGCCCTCATGGTCATTCTCAGCTCTGCAATGGCTGCTCCGCTCGCAGCTCATGCTGCGAGTGCCAAGCTCCGATGCTTGCGTCTCTTCCTCAAGATGTGGCTTTCATGATGCGAAATGGAGTCCACTTCGACATTTGCGCGGAGTGCGTCACAAGCTATCTTGCTAATCCTGAGGAAGCACATGAGTGTGGCTGCGAAGGCATGTTCAAGACCTTGTGCGCCGTGTGCCTGCCAGTCGCAGTTCAGGCGTTGGTTCAGAGTCGAGCTGAAGGAATACAGAGGACAGAAGCTGGGCGCCTTTGTGCCGAGTGCAACGAGGGGCTCCGAGGAAATCAAGGCGGCGCCAGTCAGTGCGAAATGTGTTCAGGGTTGAGGGCGAGGTGTAAGTGATGGCAAACGTGTGGGGTACCTAAGAGGCGTTTCTGATTGATCCCGAGTGTATCGAGCTGACAAGAACGACTGTTGTCGGTGAGTGTGGGCTGAGTAGCTTTCAAGCATTTCATGAGTACTGACGCAATAAGCTCACTGAGCTGGGACGCACTGACTGCGTCTGATACTGTGAGTCAACTATCGCTCACTGAATGGCATCTACGTAGAACGTCGCTGATATGCTTCGGATTCTGCCTCGCTAGCACTCTCCATCGTCTCAGTGCCAGAGGTATCGAATTATGGGACTTATGCTTGCTCTTTGGCCGTGTCTCGCATTGCTAGAGATTTGGTCCGTGCTATCGCGTGTTTGCTGGCATCGAAAGTAGTCTTTCACAGGACGAAGCTTGCCAGAACCAGCCAAGGAGTTGTTTGCTTTCTTGAGGCAGGCATATTTATGCCGAGAGGCACAGGTAGGACGATTAAATGCGGTTGCTTAGCTATCCATCATGGCGACGGATGATACCACTCACGCTAATACTCCGGTGGACTACTATGAGTTCGAGATCGAGTGGAAGGTGGCCAAGCGTCTTCCAGAGGTCAGACGTCCCTGGAACGAGATGGACAAGATCACACTTGACCAGAATACCACCACTCGACAGCTTCGTCTCGACATCAAGGAGCGGATTCAACGCTACTTTCAAGATTGTGAGGACTTTCATGGCAAAGACATTCAAAGATTCATGAGGAAGATCACAGAGAACTACAACGAGGGAAAAGGAAAGTCAAAACGTGTTGAAGCGTCAACCTTTTGGATCATTCGTTTCCATGTCACCGTAGTCACGGATCAAAGCATTTTTCAGTTAGATTCAGGCATTTGGCAACGCGTTACCAAGCTCTCGGATATCATCAGCCCCTCGGACCACCTCAAGCTTCACGTGAACCTGTACACTGAAGTATGTGACAGCAGGCAGCGCGGTCAGAGGTTTCGGAAAGACAAAGACTTGGCTCATCACGTCTATCCCCGTCTGTAGGAGCTGAGCTACTACAAGGTTGGAACCGTCCAGAACAATGAGACTCGAAGAAACGATGTTGACTTACTTGCAACCCGCGATAAGGCGAAGCCCATTGAGCGCAAGAATGTCATCCTCGCTCGTTACGACGAGATGGATGGAGACGAAATGTGCAAACATTTCAGAATCCTGAATTCTTGGCGCATCTCAACGCCCGATGGCACTGAGTACTTCAGCAGAATTGGCGACCCTGAAGGAGGAATCGTGGGCGATATGCAATGGATCAACAGTCGCGGTATTCTCGTAACGACGACATATCAATCAGGACCCGGCAACCCATCGATGACCGAATTCAGAAATAAGATCGCGAAGGAAAGATATGACAACAGGTTCAATACACTGGATCAAGAGTCTCGCCAAAAGGAGGTACCACAACTGCCGTCCATCACCCTGAACGAGTTTCCGAAAACCCAACTCAACAACGCTAGCAACGAGCTGAAAGATGGAGAAAACATCCGAGTCATTGCACGAGTGGTCTACCTGCTTCCAGACCTGAACTTAGAGGAAGCCGAAGCACGATCTCCGCAGAACGCGCGTTTCAAGATTGACAAAGAGCATACATTCTGGCACATCGAGCAAAATCTGTTCGATCGGACCGTATGGACGGTAGAACACAGCAAAGTTCCCGATGCTATCGTTCATGGCGATACTGATTGCGTCTGGTGGATCATGGATCCGAGCAAGAGGGGAGACATTGGAAAAATGTACAGAGTCGATGATGTTAACAGGCGCGTGTGCAGATATATCCCAGATGCCCCCAATGTGGACGCGAAGAATTGTGTCTTGTACACTGAGTGTCACGTTCGACCGAAGACAGCGCCAGCTAAGTACACGATAGAGGGACAGTGAGGGCGGGACTGAAGGATTGTGCGAGGAACGGTTGTTGGGTAGCATATTCTTAGCAGAGCATGCAATACAGAGCATTATTATCTTTCTCTTCGTGTCTCATATCTGGGAGTCAGCAGTATGGGTATCAGTCAGTCCCTGAGCAGTATCTCCGCAAATTTCCCCAACGCCATATTAACCAGCATGCAGCCTCTTAGGCATGAACAATATCGCAATCGCAATCTCAACCTCGTCCTCGACCCCCATCTCCCATCTGGACCTCCGTCTATTGACTCCCACCAAGCACGATGCTTGGATCCACAGCTCCCTCCTCAATCAACTGCTGCAGAGTCTTCGTGACAGGCTTCTCAGCGAACCGATAATCACGAGTGTGACCATTCTTCGTACCCTTCTTCGCCATGACACCCTTTGCTAAGTCCTCAAGCAGTTTCGCATCCACATTGAAAGCCAGACCCCAACGAGCCCTACCAATCGCTGCGCGCTCATCCGATTGCTCGATGATCTCGTCGATGGTGTCTTGCTCGTATGATTCCTTAGGTCCGAAGAAGACTTCGCAGTCTTCCGGGATGCGCTCTATGATGTGTTGGAGGATGAACTGCTTGTAGAGGTTCTCATTTCGTTGTTCTTCGCGTTCGACGATGCAGATGCGGATGTTCTTGAGCGTGGTCATGCCTTGGAGCTGCATCCAGTTGACTCGCTCGTACCAGTGTTGACCTTGATTCTCGTTGGGGCGGTGATCGCAAATGAGGGTGAGTGAGGCGAGGAGTGGCAGTGTCGAGTTTGGCAGTGTGTTGGTATCGATGAATGGCTGAATGCTGGTGGAGATGAGGCCGACGCAGCAGACATTGTTCTCGCGGTAAAGAATTGACTTTGCCTCTGAATGGATTTGGCGATTGGTGCTGAGAATGGAGATGTCTGCACCACTGGCAATGTCGGTGAAGTCCTCGGGCTGAGAATGGTGCACGCCATGCCAGTCTCGCGTCAAGAGGCAGATGTAGCCCATTGGTGCCAGGTGCTCACGGTAAACCCAGTTCCGCAACTCAGCTGGAAGATCCAAGAACCGGAAGCCCTTAGATGAAGTCTCAACAACAGCAGTGGATGAATCTGTAGCAGGTTCCTCAACCTTCGACGTAGGCTCGCCTTGATCGACTTGATCTACAGCTACCGGCTGCTCAACATCCGAAGCTGGCGGAGGCTTGTAGTTCTTGTCGGCCCACCGAGCCCTACCCTGCATAAAGGTGAGGATGTTCCAAAGCTCATCTTCAGCTTGATCGTTTCCCTCGAGTTCCAGAAGTTCGGAAAGCTCATCTCGCAGTGGCTCCAAGGTCGGACGGCGGAGGAAACGGTCCAAAATGTACACAGCGAGCACTGAAGCGGCGTCTTTGCTCTTGACCTGCTTCATCTTCAGGAATTCGATGTCCAATTTCTTCTCCAGACTTAAAATCGTCTCGTGGTCGCGCGGAACAACGAACTTCTCAATCTTCGGCGTTCGCGAATCCCCCTTCTCCTCTTCTGCCAAGTTCTCCTTCCATAACTTGGTCTTGATCGGGATCAAAGTTGCCTCTGGATCCTTAGCTCTAATCGCGTTTTCGAAAAGCGTACGAGTAAAGGCTACAACTTCTGGCGAAGAGGCCTCGACATTGCGGAGTTCGGTGAGGAGGGCCGCGGCGTCTGCTGGGTGGGTTGCGAAGACATCGCGCAGAACACGGTCCGCAGCCTGCTCCGCGCGACCAAAGATGGCAGGACGTGCCCTAGCAGAGCGCTTTAGAGCTCGTGCGAGCAAGCTGTCCTGCTCTTGTGGCTCCTCACTCGTCCCATCCTCTGGCGTTGATGTGTTTTCTGGCGTAGGAGCGGAGCCTTGGTTTGCCCAAAGATTGAAGTCCGTAGCATTTGCCGACTTGCCGAATTTGGAGAATGGCGTTGCAGATATCTGACGCTGAGAGTCCTTTGGCGTGGACTCGAGCTCAGGAGTGCTGACGCGAAGTGGCGAGGCAGCTCCAAAGGCAGCCGGCAGACCAAAGGAAGTTGGGAAAGAGGCATTCCGTCCCAGAGGCGGCGCTCCAGGGGCTGACGCTTTTGGTCCAAATGCGCTAGCATGGGCAAAGGGGGACTGCGGTGGCGGAGGTGTTGTGGGAGTTGAGTATCCGCTTCCGAAGCTTGAAGAGGGTCTAAAGGAAGCGAAGCCATTTGCAAACGGTGTAGGAGTCGCATTGCCACTGGCGAGTCCGATGCTTGATATCTGCGAGAAAGACTTGAAGCCTTTCGGGGTGTCTGCGCCGCCAGTGGAGTCCAGCAGCGCCGGCGGCGCGCCGGTAAACTCGAATGGCATATCGTATCCTCTGCCGTCGCAGGTGTATTTTGATGTTTCCTATTTGATGTGTCGTCGGTCCCGGGATGGTATTTGTGGAAGTCGCAAGTTGGCAAAATTCGAGGTCCGCAGATGAAGTCGCGAAGCAGGAACGAGAATGCGCAAAACTTCAAGACATGCAGAATCAGGGTCTTCCTTGGCCTCGCTTCATGACGAGACTAGCCTGGTTTGTAAAATTACAAAGTGAATCATTCCACTTGCCTCGCTCGTGCCTGGTCCATGCTCCTATCACGTCTCCGCCGATTCACCATTGCCCGCCTTCCCATTTGTACTGCTCTCTTTCGGTATGACCTTTAACGAGAAGTCGACATGCTTCACGCCCTGGTGTATGCTCGAAGAGCTGATGATATCGACATCATCGCATACGTAGTCTGCCACGTTGTCCTCGGTCAAGCCGCCCGAAACTTCCACCAACGCTCGTGCATTTTGACCTCTGCCCCACCGGTCCTTGAGATTCTTTGACGCTACTCTCACACCATCTGGTGTGAAGTTGTCCAGCATCACGACGTCTGCGCCGGCCTTTATAGCTGTCTCTGCCTCCTCTTCTGTTTGGCACTCCACTTCTACCTTGACAGCAAACCCGCCAGCTGACTTCGCTGCTGCAACTGCAGTGGGTATTGAGCCACCGCACGCCCAGACGTGGTTGTCTTTTAGCATGGTCATGGTGCTCAGGTCTTGCCTGTGTGGATCACACCCACCCACCAGCATGCCATACTTCTCTACCAGTCGAAAACCTGGTGTAGTCTTGCGTGTACCGGCCAGAGTGTTCTTGTAGCCTGCCTTTCGCAGCAATGAGAGCAGAGAATGCGACTTGCTCGCCACGCCTGAGCATCGTGCAAGAACATTCAATGCCACACGCTCGCCAAGTAGGACGCACCTCACTGGCCCCCTTACGGTCGCCACGTGCTGCTTTTTCTCTCTCCCGACTTCTTCGCCCTCCTTGACGAACCATTCAACTGTGCAGTCCAACTGCTTGAAGATCTCATCGAAGAATGGAACTCCTGCCAGGATTCCCGCGCTCTTTGCGAGCAGTCTCGCTTCAGCAGGTCCATCGCCGACCACGAAGCCTCCATAATCGAAGCTTGGCGTATCTTCCTCAAGCCAAAGGGCGATCGATTTCTTCCATGATGGTGGAAGCAGGTTTGCAGGGTTGCCATGAACTGGTGCACCCTCTGTGATTGGCATCGTGGAGGTGGCGTCGATTGTCCTACGTTGTTGGTTGCACTGCAAGATGAAGAGAATGATAAAGCACAAGCTCGACTTTTATTCACTTACTGTTTGATCAGCTCGATTTCAAAGCTTCAAGTACTCAGACACAGCTTCCGCCGATGTCGTTGTCATCGGATGAGCAAAGGAAAGAGTCGGCATCATCGGAACTCTCTTCGAAAGAGCCATCGGCCAGCCAATCATATCAACGATCACGAAAGCGACGCGGCCAAGGGATCACGTCCTCACTTTACGTTCAGTTCTCTGTATGCACGTCGTAGTGTCTCACTTATGGATGATTCGCTTCAGAGTGAGGACGTGGTGAAGCCGAGAGTGACGATGTCATGACCATGCTCGAGCTTCGACGTGGCACGTCTGGTCACCCTCATTAAACATACCTGATTGTTATACATTGACCACCTGTGGCAGCCATGGTCGCCATTAAACGCGAGAAGAAACCAGTACCGACGCTCCAGCAGAGCAATGGCTTCGGCAAAGTCCAAAAGAATCGCAGCGCTCCACCAGCAGCATTCGTCTCAAATCAAAAATTGCTTCAAGTCTTCCGCTGCGATCAAGGCGAACTGGACCTGCTCAAGTTTCGTCTCGGAAAGACATACGACTCTTTCCAGGATTCTTGGAGTAGAAACGAGATATTCGACTGGGTAGCAGACATGGATCTGGACTTTCGTGAGATGCTGGATGGTAAGAGGTGGCAAGGCGAAGCTTATCCTGGCGACCTTCAGAAGAACCTGAGCGAAGCTAAAACTAAGCTCTGGTACGTGATGAAGTCACGTAGCAGTAATGCTGCGAGAAGAGAGCAACAGCGCAAGCAGAAGAGGGCACGAGAGGGATGGGACGGAAGATTCAAGCACGTTCCTGGGAGAGTGGCTGGGAAGCCGATTGTGATTCTGGACAACGACTGAATAATCACCTCGCACCAATGTCATTTGGCTTTCCATCATTCGAGAGGTGTTGTCGTTGCTGTCCATCACAGGACGGAGCCCGAATGTCTGTGCATCATGTTGTACTGCAGCTGAAGGGTTTCTAGCTTCTGCTCAAGTGGAACAAGCACGCAGATCTATCGGCATTGTGAGTGGAGCTGTCCTTTACACAAGGACAATGCGATCTCTGAACCCATTCGAGAGAGCGAGAGAACGACAGCCGACAAACTCGCGCATGTCTGCAATCTTCAAGCATGTTCCGCTCTTGACAAAGCAGCCTTTGACGGCCGTACAAATCCACGGTCACAAAGTGTTTGCTTTTTGCCTTGCTGAACGATACTTGTACCGGTAAATCCGGCCCACAGTAACGAGCATCACCTAATTCAGGCTTGCCTAAACTCCGACCTATGGCAACTCAAGGTAGCTTCAACTTCACTGCCGACTGGTCTGCCCCATCTCTCGACGACGTTATCTTCGGTTGGCAATCACAGTCTCTTACTGTAGGTCGTACTGCCACATTTGAGCAGCTGCTGTCACAGGTCAAGGATATCATCAAAGGAAACTTTGAAGACGATTGGAATGTACAGGAGGATGGCACCAGAGGCTTTATGATTTGGCTGACGCAACAATACAATAAGACTTTTGGTGCTGCCAATCCACTCAGCGAAGATACACCAACGTGGAACATTCGGTTCCGAGTCAAGCTTATCGTTTCGAACCAAAATAATCCGCCGAGGTCGTATCAGCTAGAAGAGGGAGTGTGGCAGAGATTCCCCTCTTTTCTGGATCTTGCACTAGACACGAATGCTCCCCTTCAGTCTCTTAAACTCGATCTCGACATCACACTGGAGTTGGAGAGATGCAGTCCCGAGCGCGCCCTGAAGATAGGAGGTGATAAGGACCTGGAACGCTGCATCTATCCTGTCCGGCAACGTGTCGAGTACTTCCAATGTGGGTTTATCCGGAATGAGCAAGCCCAGCTCAACAGGTATGGCTTGCTTCCTGTACCCAGAGACCAAGCCGGAAGTGCAGTCGAGCGGAAAAATCTCATTATCGCACGTTACGAGCAATGTAACGAGATGGCTCTCAGCGATGACTTCAGAATCATGGGGACATGGAAATTTGGCGTCGGAGTTCCGTGGTTCAGGATCGGCGACCCAGACGGTGGAGATCAAGACTACACCTTGAGCGAACTTGAAGATCGAAAGACACGCATTACCCATACTTTTCAGCGGAACAACCAGAATCCACCTTTCAATGGTCTCGAAGGCAGAATGGATCCTTACAAGACCGCTCAGTACGCCGGAGAAGTTCCAAGACTCCTGTCATTGACTATGAACAATTTCCCTCATCAAGCTCAACTAGACGATAGTCAAAACCAACTACCTGCCGGTCGAAGATGCACCGTCATTATCCGGATCGTCTATCTGCTCACGGGTAGAAATCTTAGTCCTCTGGAATCCAAGAGCCCACAAGACCTTCAGTTCACCATCGCAAACACCACGACATTTCAGCACCTCGAGAGATTCATTTGGTCTTGGAATGTCGCTAACATGAGCGATCCAGTACCGAATGGCCTCAACCGAAACAATACTCAGCTCAGGTGGTGGATTATGCCGGACAATGGTAACAGTGTGATGAGAAAGATGCATTTCGTGCAACACGCGAAACGAGATACTCCAGTTGTGAGGTACATCGCCGGTGCTGCTACAAGGACTAGCAACGTAGTGCTGTACACCGAGTGTCACATGCGCGATAGCAATGCTCACGTGAGGTACAGTGAAGACGGCAATTGAGAAGAACAGAGGCTTGCACGATTGGAATAGGGAATGGGAGGATGCTTGTGTACCGATAGCTTCTTCCAGGAAATCAATGCTTTGGTTATAAATCTTCTTTTCCCTCATGACAACGGAAGAAGGCTACGCAGAATGTGCTTTCCAATATGCCTTTATCGATTACTGACAGTTCTATGTACAATCAGATTACTAGTGTGTTCTATGTCCAAGGCCATCGAGACTCCCGATGAGCCGCGATGGTATCAGTTTCGCCTGATGAAAGAACGCAGGTACGCTGAGCAATGCTTCGTCCGATTCTGACATCCATGGAAAGCTTGCAGTTGAATGCTTGCTGGTCGTTGTCGTTGTCGATCGTGATACTGTCGTAGAGAGCAACGATTTGGCTGGTGTTGTCGACCGCGAGGACTGAGCGACCAGCGTTGGCTCAGACACTAAGTCGGAGACGACTTCCTCCACTTCCTCTTTGGACTCTGGCCAACGCTGCACAAGGTCGGACTTCCTGAAGTATGACTTGCGTTGCCGATGCACAACAGCTGAAGCTATGGCAAGCTGTACGAAATAGCTGTTGAGCCACGTCAGCAACTAAGACATGATATGTTTGCGAAATGATGAGCTTACAAGATGAACAGCGTCGGCAGTGCTCGAGGCGATGCAGTATTGCCAAGAGTATACCAGCTCGCATATCGACCCCACCCATCGCCTCGATATACCCAAGGACAGTAGCCAGGTGCAGTTTCTTTCGGTGCTTGTATGCAAAGTTCCCACAGCACGAATTCGAGTGTCCACATGACCACAGCAGTGACAGAAGATAGCAGAATCCAGGAAGGTCGAAGCCGATCAGTCCATAGAGCGAACATCTCTGATGCAGTGAAGGCAAGAGACACGAGTGGTATCGTACACCAGAAGAATACTAGTTGCCTACCGAGAGTCAGCATCTGTTTGGACCGAAGTCCGAGTGGAACTCACGCTCGTATCAAGGCCGTATGAGATCGTGCATATTCCGGAGCATCATCGTAATTCAATTCCAAAGCTGCTGCCGTGAACATCGAAAGTACCAGAATTGCAAAAGTATCGATTAATATTAATGCCGACACTATGGGCATGGCAGTCCGCTGCCATCCCTTCCAAGGCGCTCTGATAGCCATATGTTTGAAGGAATGAAATGCTATACAGAATAGAGAGGCGACATTCCACCTACCTCTATACTCAAATCACTCTCAAGCTCGAAAGCCAAAGCCACTCTCATCTCGCGCCGCGAAGCACGCACATTGGACGATCAAAATCTTGGTCGTAGTGGTGAACCTTTGTTCCAAGAGAAAGCAAACAATAGAGCTCTATTATTCGTCGAGAAGGCTTCCACGAGAGCTACAAATAACTGCGGCGTTGTTGTGAAAGGCTGAATTGGGGCAGTGCGGCTTGCGCGACCCGATATGGCGTTGGCAGCCACGAGGAGCAGGATATTCATGGCCAGCCTCGTTACATCTGCCAAATGATGATGGACGGAGTCATCAGCGAGCATTTCCCTCGTGGTCGATGTCGTCGGCGAGGAATGCAATGCAGTGGCCTGAGTTGGACAATGCGGGGATGCATTGTGGCGAGCTGTCGGTGTTGCTTGAAATGTGAGTAGCCGTCAGAAGCTCTGCGGATTGTGCAGCGATGCTGCAGATGGGCAATCTAAATCGCAGAGTGGCATCGTCCGCGAGAGAAATGTGGTCGAAGAATGGAAGTCGAAGTGGTTGATGCTATTTTTGCCTCGAGCTGGATCAAAGTTCACCCGCTTCGCGATTTCCGACCTGGAGATGTCTTGAGCATTCTTACATATCGTCAGAGCACTCGACCACTAGCAAAGACGAATTGTAAGGAAATAAGTATGAAGAATGTATCACCTGCGCACACGGGTGTCTCGACCCTGAACCCAGCTCCTGAGACTTACGATCTTCCTCCTACTTGTCCCGACAAAACACGAAAACGAATCCAACCACATCATAACGCGAATACGAAAGCTTCGTGAACGAACATGAACTCCATAGCACTCATCAATAAATAGAGGACCAATGTCCCTACATTCTCACTATCGTCGCAAACATCACGACTAAAAGCATCACAAAAATGCCTTCAACATCCAACCTCCTCAGATCAATGGTCAGAAGGCCGTATCTGCCTCCAGCTCCATCCCGCCAACACATTGTCAGGAACTCAAGCACACCTCGAAGACAAACAGAAGAAATCGAACCTCCAACTTTCTCCTTCAAAGACTTAGGAGCGTCGCCCCGAATAAAAACCGGCATCTACATTTTCGCAGGAATACTCGGAACGATCGAGACATATACTTACGTATTATGGATCTATAATGGTTGGTGGAAACCGAAACATACACAAAACTTGGAGGAAGAAACACCTTCAACAGCATCATAGCTCGGAATTGTTTCGATGACTACGTACTTTAGACGCTCTTCGCTCAGCTGCATCTTCGCGCTTTCTGGACACCTCTTTTCCATGCAACATCTCTTCTACCAGGTGTTCCACGCCATGCTCAAAATCTGCTTTAACCACATCCAGTACTCCTTCCATAGGCTTTTTTGCTTCTCTGTGAGCTATGCCGAAAGCGAAGATTCGAGCCTCCTTTCATCGCGCAGTTTCGTGAGCTGCTCAATCGCCTGATCGACAGGAATAAGCTCTCCCATCTTCTGAGTAGCTGGGTCATCTCTGTTGCGGATGTTGACAGATCTGCTCTCCTTCTCTTGTGCTCCGACAACGAAGATGAAGTTGTATTGCGCAAGCTGGCCAGTACGGATCTTCTTCTGCATGGTGTTGCCGGAGAGGTCAATGTCGACGTGCATGCGCTTCTCACGGAAGAGGGATTGTAGTTCGAGGACGTAGTCGTTGACAGCAGGCATGACAGGAACGATGAGGATTTGACGTGGCGAGAGCCAGAAAGGCCACTTGCCGCCGAAGTGCTCAGTCAAGATAGCGATGAAGCGCTCGAAGGATCCGTAGATGGCACGATGGATCATGACTGGTCGTGCACAGCCTGGTGTCAGCTCGCGGCGGTAGGATGCCGGGTCGGGCATGGCGTCTTTGGCGGCAGCGGCAGCTACATCACCGGTCCCAGCGGGTGCTGGAGCTGGGTGGATGGGAAGATCTTTCTGGTTGTCCGGGACAGCCTTTGGTGGCTCGACTGCCTTGTCGCCATTCACAGCAGGCTTGTCTGCTTCCTTGGCAGCGGCTTGCTCGTCAGTACGGAACTCGAGGTTGAACTGTCTGGGCAAGTTGAAGTCGAGCTGGATAGTGGCGCACTGAAACTCTCGCTTCAGTGCATCGGAAATGGTGACATCGATCTTCGGACCGTAGAAGGCACCATCGCCGGGGTTCAGTTCCCAAGGAGTGCCAGTCTGCTCTTTGAAAGCGTCGAGAGATCTAGAGAGCTGCTCCTCTGCGCGATCCCATGTAGCTACGTCACCAAGATGGCCTTCAGGTCTGGTGGACAGCTTCATGCGGAATTTGAAGCCAAAGCGCCCATAGACTGCCATCATGAAGTCGAACAGGCCATTGATCTCTTGTTCGATCTGAGCCTCAGTGCAGAAAATATGCGTGTCGTCTTGCTGGAAGCGACGCACACGGGTCAAGCCGGTCAGTGCACCAGAGGCTTCGTTGCGATGGAGGATACCGAAGTCGGCAATGCGCATGGGCAACTCGCGGTAGCTGCGTTCTCGGTGCGCGAAAAGCAAGCAGTGACCAGGACAGTTCATAGGCTTGAGTGCCCACTTGTCCTTCTCGACGTCGAAGGTAAACATGTCCTCGTGGTAGTGCTGCCAGTGGCCGGACTGCTTCCAGAGGGCGGAGTTGTACATGTTGGGTGAGGCGACCTCCTGGTAGCCTCGCTTCCAGTACTCCTCCTTCAAGTATGCCATCAACGAATTGTAGATGATCATGCCATGGGGAAGGAAGAAGGCGGAACCGGGTGACATCTGGTGGAAGAAGAAGAGCTCCTGGTCTTGGCCAATCTTGCGGTGATCGCGCTTGGCGGCCTCCTCAAGCAGTTTCTTGTGCTCTTCGAGGGCCTGTCAGACATTAGCGTGAAGCTCAAAAGACGAAGGAGCAGTGGTGAGCTTTCGTGACGCACCTTCTTATCTGGAAATGAAACACCATAAATACGCTGCAAACTGTCGTTCTTAGCATCTCCCAAGAAATATGATGCCGAATTCTTCATGATGTCGAATGCCTTCACGCGACCGGTGTTGGGCACGTGAGGTCCTCTGCACAGATCGATGAGCGATCCATTTCGATATACAGTGGTGGATGTGCCGTCTGGGATCTTGTCGCGGATGATGTGCTGCTTGTACTTGTTGTAGGAGAACATCTCCAGCAAGTCTTCTTTGCTCAGCGTCAATCGCTCGAATGTCTGCTTCTCCTTGACGACCTTGTCCACAATCTGCTTGAGCGGCTTCCAGTCTTCGTGGGTAACAGCAGCCTGGTCAGGCAGTGCCATTTCGTAATAGAACCCATCATCTACGGGTGGACCGATGCACAGCGAAGCACCAAATCTCCGCTCACATGCTTCACCGAGAATGTGTGCGCTACTGTGCCAGAAGACCTTCTTTCCCTCTGGATGCTCAAAGTCGAGGAGCTCGAGCTTGCAGCTCTTCTCCAATGGCCGATCCATGTCCCATAGCTCGCCATCAACGCGCGCAATCACCGTACGCTCGAACAGACTCTTGCTGATGTCTCTAGCAATTTGTGATGGAGAAGTCTCCCAGCTGGTTCCTTCCTTGACACTGCCATTGTCGAGCGTGACTTCTATCTTCTCGCGGGGCTGCTTGGCCTTCCACTCGTCTTGCTCGGCTTTTCGCTTGTCGAATAGTGCATTGCGAGAGGCGAAGTATGATGGTGGTGGTTGAAGCTCGAGTGTTCGAATCTCGCCAGCGTCTTTCTTCTCTTTGGGCGCCATGGTGCTGTAGCTTTTATTCGATAATGTCCAGCATGTGACGGAGATCGGTTTTGAAGCGCGCAAAGTCGATTGAGTCAGGCGTGAGAGTATTCGCAGTGGGCGCAGCATACAGGAGTAGGACTGCGCGCCGGTAAGAGTCAATGTGCTACAACACCTCCGACTCCTTATGCGATATACATGTATATTTGGTACACAGTCACCACTTCCGCGTTACTCACTTCTCGTCCCTGACACAGATCTGAACATTTAAGCGAGGGGCTAGATAGAGTTTAAGCTCCGACTAGCGCGCTTCCAACCCTGCACTCCTCACAGAACAACTCCCTCTCCTTCTCCTACGACCAGACACGCTTGACAACATTCTTTACTGCAGGTCATAGCACATGGGCGGCTGAGGAAGTCTCAGCGAACAGCCTGTCGCGCGCATGGCACACCTTGTTGCCCTACTTAACATATGTACCCTTGCCTACGACAGAATTTGTCAACTCCACATCAAAGCGCAGCCTGCGCAGCCAGCGATAATTGGTATATCAAGAGGCCGCGCTGTGACGGCTGAGTCAGAATGTCTGATTCAGGCGGGACTTCCTGGAGTGACATGATCGTGAGCGGAACAGGAACAGCGAACATCCCGGATCCCGCGGCTAAGCATCCACACCCTACTACCTTGTCTCATAGCAGTATTACATGAACCGGCCGCAGTGGTAATAATTGCCATCTCTAGGCAATTGATCTCCTTCACTCCTCGCATCACTCTTCACTGGGAATTCAGCTGTTCCAAAGGCAAGGACTGCTTCAATGGAGCCATAAACTTGCCGGATCGTTCAATTGCATGTTACCCGTGCTGGGTTTCCGGAGGCTGTCACTGATCGCTAGACAATAGCTCCTCGCTTCAGAAAGGCCAATGAATGGCTGTTCCTGTCCATGTCGGCACCAGGTGCGGCGACTCAAGTTCGGCAGTTAAGACGATCTCCACACCACCAGCATCGACAGCGCTCATCGAATCGAAGTGCGGGAAATACATCACGATTGCAGCAGACCTGGACGAAGTGAATCTGGCAAGATGTTCGCCGCAGCAACAGTCACCACTGTTCCGACTGCCTCCGGAGTTGCGGACTCTAATCTGGGAATATGTTGCAGAACCGGTCTTTGAGCAGAATGCCTCCAAGCTCAAGCTGGAATTCAGAGAACATCCCGACTTATGCGGCCGAAGAAAGCTCCACACTAGCTTTCTCCTCGTATGCCGACGACTATGGCTGGAGGCAAATCACATACCAATATCAAACGCCAAGCTTATCACACGTATTAGTTGCGTTGATAGTTAGTCAATCACGACCTTCCTGGAATCGAGATCACCTATACGCGTGGATGACACTTCTTATGATGAATAGATTGCCGCAGGTGACTCATGTTATGGAGGCTCTCGATAGTCTTGGCCTACCGCCTGAGCTATTCAAGGAACTCCCACCTTGGCCATCGCATTGTATTATCATATATCTCCCCAAGATGCGAGGCGCTACTCCACCTTACGGAATTTGCAACGCGATGCGTTCCATACTCAACAGCGAAGCGGCCACCATGGTATCCAGACTAGAGTTCTGCTTCGAAGAACCCGCCTCGCACGCAGCTTATTTCCGCCTGCTTCTGCCACGCCTGAGACGGGCCATCAACGCAAGGGAAGAGTGCGATCATCAGGGCGAAACGGTCATGTCCAACTGGGAAGTCGAGAACCCGCAGTGCTGGAACGGGCCCGAGAGAACCTGGACCAGATTCGTCACGGATCCAAGTACGGACGTAATTACTCCTCAAGCTTATCACACTTATCGGTTTGCCTTCAAACGCCGTCCACACGCCTTACCATCAAAAAAGGTATACCGGAGCGAGGATTTACGATTTCTGCGCCGTATTGCGGAAGCCCTCGTCCGCTTTGATAAGGGAAACGGGACTTCCGATCTTGTCCACGCCATGCTAGAGAGTCAGAAGTTCACGGAGCACGAGCCGTTGGGTACTGACCACCTCGAGAGACATGCTGCCAGACATGAGATTATTCAGTACTGGAGCGACCGTTGGAGGGCAGAGAATAGTCTGCTGAGATTTGCAGAATAGAAGCGCAGTCAATGAGGTTCTAGCAAGCTTAAGATTAGTGTTACGACAAGCATACGACATGCAACGTCCAGATCGGGCGATGTTCCTCGGAGCTGGATCCCTCGACGATCGTGTGAATGAGCAAGACGAGCTCCAAATATCTATCCCGCTGTCGACTTGAACCAATCCGCGACACATCTACGTCTCCACATCTTTCAGACAACGATTTGGCACAGCGGTGCATCTTGCCGACTGCGAATAGATCATTCAGAACTCCGTACCGCGTGCGACAAGATTGACATGCAGCGCTGCAAGGAACGACGTACGCCATCGCGATCTCAAGTAGTCACTCATACGTCCTCTTCGTTGAGAGACAAATCGAGGCCTTATGAATCTGGACCGAGGGTGTGAGCTATCGCCCAGCTTCACTTCACGACACAATGTCCCAGTATGTCGTTGGTACAGAAAAATCATGTATACCATCCAAAGTATAGCTATAGCTAGACCTAACAAGCAAGCTAACAAGATCACTCACTCCAATCGCAATGCTTCTCTGCCTCGCATCAGACTCCTAAGTTACATATCCTTTGCGGTCACCACCATTCCCCATCTCCATTCGCTAAGGCACATACGGCCCAGCATTCGTAGCACAAATATTCTCCGTCGAATCACAAGTAACCGCGAGTCCGGGCGTAATATTCGTAGTCTCATACGAATATTGAAATCCAATGAGAGTACCGCTTGGACTTCCTTCATCTGTGAAGAGATCAGTAAAAGAATTCGAATCATTGATCAAAAACTTACTCCCTTGCATTCCCACTGATGCGAATTGCCCATTATTCCCATTTCCAACATTATAGTACGTATACGTGAAAATCCCGGGATTCGCATACTTATACTCAACAGTAAAATGATATAGTTCGCCGGCCACACCCGACCTGAACAAGTAATACTCGTACGTAACCCCATCATCGAAAAGCTGGTAGAATATCCCTTGCATTGGAGTCTGACCACCAAAAATTGCGAGATCATCGAAGAAGGGGGCGATCGTGGCGGGTGGGACGTGGATTGAAGGCAGACGTTCGGCTTCGTAGGCTTGACTTCCTTGACCTAGGGAGATGTAGCCGTTTGTTGCGGCAAAGGTTTGGGTATCGGAGTTTCCGTAGATTACCATGGGGGTTGGGAGGGCGATTAGGCAGTAGGAGTCGTCTTCGGGCCAGTCGGCGGGGTCGCCGAAGTCGCAGGCTGTTGGGGAGGGGAGGACGAGGTAGTTTGAGGAGCTGGAGCTCGCGGATGAGGAGGTGGGTGTTGAGGAGGTGGGTGACGAGGTGGGTAGTTCGGCTGGACTGCTGATGCTGCTGGGGACATCGGTGGCGGAGGAGGAGGATGGTGTCGAGACGGAGATTGGTGATGGGAGTGAGACTGGTGGTGGGCTTGTGTATGGCGCTGAAGAGGATACTGTGGCCGGCACCGAGGATTCAGGGAAGATGAAGGGCGTGGTCGTCGAGGTTGAGGAAGATGCCATCATTGTTGAAGAAGTCTCGGCAGGAGAAGATACGGCGATACTGCTGCTCGTAGCTGGGGTTGAGCTGACCGCAGCGCTGGATGAAGCTGGCTCCTCCTGAATGACCTTGATTGCAGCGACGAGAGATGAGTCGGCACCAGATCCAGAAAATTGAATTGGTTGACCATCAACACCGATGCCCTTGAAGTAACAGTTTCCAGAGCCAATGCCATATTGTGCTCCGTTTGCTCCGGACCAGGTGAAACCTTGACAGCCACTATAGCTCTCACAGACGGCGAAACATTCTTCGTAGCTGGACGATGTGGAGTAGTAGCTACCAACGCCAACACCAGTAGTGTCAGAACCGCAGCCGATGGTGTATTGCTCGTCGTCGTATGTGCGAATGGTGCCGTCTGCTGCTGGGCAGAAAGCTGATCCGGTATTTGTCGGGGCAGCCGAGCTAGGTGCGGCAGTGCTGGACGCTGGGACAACGACGCTTGAAGCTGCGCTTGAGAGAGACGAAGCAGCGCTGGAGAAGACGGAGCTCGCGGCCGATGAAACGCTTGAGGCGCTAGAGCTGGCGCTTGAAGCAGCCGATGAAATGCTCGATGCAGCACTCGATGCGCTTGAGGCAGCACTGGACGAGCTCGAGGCAGCGCTGGAAGAGATGCTGGAGACCTGTGACTGGATGCTTGATGCTGCGCTGGAAATGCTAGATCCCGCGCTGCTTGCTGATGAAGACCAGATAGACGAGGAGTCGGATGGGACTGGCGAAGATTCGATGAAGGAGAAAGACGGTGTCTCGCTCAACACCGAGGATGGAGTTGACGATGGTGTCAGCGTAATACCAGGACCGCCTGGACCGATTGGAGTTGCGGCATCAGATATCGTTGGAAGAGTGTTGGCAGACGAAGGTGCTGTGCTCGAAGCTGGAGATGGAGTGCTGGTCAATGTCACTCCATTGCTTGTGGACAAAACGAGTGTTGGAGAGACAGCTGTTGAGAGAGCAGGAGAACTTGATGAGATTGCAGAGGATATGACTATACTGCTCGAGCCACCGGAGGGAACAGGGAAGCTGCTCGAAACGACTGCACCGCCGCTGGACGTAGCGACGCTCGAAGACCACACCAGTGAGCCGCTCGAAGGAGTTGGGATCACGCCTGCCGAGGAAGATGCTGCTGATGGCGAATCACATTCTCCATAAGCTGACTGGCATCCCTGACCACAGTATTGGTCGCGGTCGGTGTTGCCTCCACAGAAGCCGTACTGACTGCAACAATTGCCGTTGGGTGCGCCGTAACAGTTGAAACCAGTGTTGGCACCGCATAGACCTTCTGGAGAAACGTTGCTGGATGGTGTAGCTGTAGCACTCGCAGCAATGGACGAACCAGCAGAAACACCAGGAGACATCACGCTGGAGCCGGCTGTAGCAGTGGCAGTGGCACTGGTGCTTGATTCTGTCATGCTTCCCATTGAGACTGACGCTGATACTGATGTCGCTCCGACGGATGTTGAGGACTCAATGACGAGACCACCGGCAGGTTTCAGAGCAAAGGAAACTGGCATCCAGTTCGCGACATGTACTCCTTTCAGGTACGCAAATACTTGCTGGCTTCCATTGAAAGCTGGTGTCATATAAAATTCTGCAGCACCTCCCTCGAATGCAGTATTGTTCCAGTTCAGCGTCAAGTTTTGCGAGAAGAATCGTGTGCGGATGGACTTCAAGGTTGTCGAGACCGCGAATGGGACACTCGTATCGTTCTGGTCAGCAGTGACGGACCCGCCAGTGGTAGCTGAGAGGACACCATCGTCAATGCTGTATTGTACTGCTTGGTTCGGATCGGTGGTGGTATATCCTCCTGCGTTCAAGTATGTTCTGCTTTCTGCTTGTCTCTTTTTCGCAGCTTGTCCCATTGGCTGGATTTCAACTGCGAATGTTGCGCCATTGTTGATGGAAGCATCCGAAAATGGTGTCGGTGAGACTGTGACAGTAGATACTATCACTGTTGAAGACCCAGATTTGCTGGTGTAGATGGCACTGCATGCGCTTGGGTATTCAGTGACTGTAACAAGCTCCGAGAGCACGCCAAATGGGAGAGCTCCGATTGCGAGCCCAAAGGCCGCTTTGTTGTAACGCATCGCTCTAGCGAGCGGAAACCCTTCGTCTCCCAATACCACTGCTGATGATCACTGCGATTGATTCTTGCGACAAGACTGTTCGATCGATCCGATGTCCAGAGAATGCTGTATAATGGCCGCCGAAACGAATGACTGCAGTTCGTGATTGTGTAGCAACAATGTGATACGCAAGCGACGAGGCGTTGCCAAGTTGTCCATGCCTGGCAGCACTGGAATGAAAACAACGCATTGCGGTCCCTGCCATGTGGTTCACGCGTCTATGTAATCTCGTTAGCTTAGCCGCGGAATGCGAACACATCTGGCCAGATTTTGAACACATAAGCCCGCCTCATGCTTTAGAATAGCGACGGAAGGAGAACTTCCCAGCTCCAGGCTCTGCTGTTTCTCGTGGGTGACAACAAGAAAGTGAGATATCTCGAGCCGCAGCAATAGATGTCTCTGGAACTGCATCCTGTGCTGCTCTATCCATATGTATGAAACTCTTGTTGGAAATCGTACTGCGTACCGCATGCGCTCTGAAGGCCATCATAATGAAGCATTTCCTAGCAGTCTGTCCATATTAAAGTCATGAGAAATGACAGATTTCGGTGCGGCAAATTGCGATCCGAGGGATGCAGTTGACTTAGCCCAAACACATCAAGGCCAATCTTGGGCAGCCCAGCGTGCTCTATACATCCTCGAGGCCGTGGCCGCGCTCCCCAGCATTTGTATTGAGCATGAAGTGACCTGGTCTGAAGAGGGTGTCCTGAACTCCATTGATCGTGAGGTCTTGCAGTTGCAGCGAGCTGATCGTACACCCAGAGTTCCGCAGCCTGCATTCAGCCGTTTGTCCGTAGCGAGCACTTCTTTGCACTGATGACGATTTGGCAGTATAGAGACGAGGTCGATGGCCATGGTACATGATAAACAGAGAAGAATCGGCGACGCGTCGTAGAGGTCGCGTGTCGGCATAATTTCGGCGGAGCAGCGTCTTGGCACGAATTGCGAGACCGAGCAACGTCCTTCACTCCTTTCACCATCAATCATACTTCAACTCGGAGCAGTCATTCTTTAAACATGAGGCCGTCGATCTGGAGTGCTGCTGCACTGAGCAGCACAAGGGTTCCACTTTCTGCGAGGTTTCCTTCGAGCTTCGTAACCTACCATGACATAGAGCCCGCCTGGAACCTTTCGTTACGCCAGAAGCTCCTGCTGCTTAAAGCCCATATTCAGCGATGAGTCCGGCTCCTGTTGTATTGCCAGGCCACGATCAGGCGGCGAGGCACAGCCTCGGCCACTACCTGGGCTGTGCTACCTATCGAGCCAACATCCGATTTTCTGGTCGAAAACAAATCTGGTCCATCGAAATGATCGTGACTCTGAATCCTGCTCTTACACGATGGAAGATCCTCAGTCTGTCAGCTGCACATATTGATGGTGTCACCAGGCCACATATGGTTGCTGCGTGACTTGCTGGAGAGCAGTACGGAAACAACCCAGTGCAATCTCGTCCCGTGTGAGCTGGCGGACTTCTCGAGATCTGGATATAGCCCAGGGTACTTCGTCGCTTCGTCATATTCTCGGGGCGACGCCGCTGCGGTTACGATCGTCCTGAACTCTGATCTGAGATGCTGAGAATATCTGACCACGGGACACTGTGGGTCAGGGCTATCTCACTGAAATTCATCAGTTTGCAAAAAGCAACGAGAGCAAAGGATTATCTGTGCCTTCGTGCTCAAGCCGCTCACGAGATACCTGGCTGATCGAATGTTGAAAAGGCCGGTGGATCAATGCGAAAATCTTACTCTGTGGAACCCTATCTCCGAACTCAGCAAGCAACATTCAAGCAAAAGAAGAACGGCAAAAAGAAGTTTCAAGCTGGAGCTTGTGGACTGGAGAGTTGTTAGGCTCACGTCCGTGAAGAAGATGGATGACTGACATACCAACTAGGGGATCGAACCCCTTCTTGAGGTTAGCGATGATCAAGCAGCAGAGCATGATTAATTCCTTACTAGACCTTCCGCACGACCATTTAATTGATGCAAAGCGGACGCGCTACCACCTGGGATGTTGTTAGACAGGGCAGAACACATGATTAAACCATGTTGACTCACTGCGCCAGATGCCCGTCTGTGATTGGATGAGAAATTTCCAGACGTTATCGTATAACAAGCTCTATCTGGTTCCAACCACTAGCAGGCATGCAGCTTAACAGCTATCAGCAAGATGCAAAGCATGGGCTGAGGTTGGGCGGCCAGATGTGTTGGAATTTTCAGCTTGGTGGGGCTTGCCAAGCCTGCCAGAGACAACTTCCGAAAAGAGAAGGTCAAGAACTTGTCGAGCAATGTCAACGAAAGTATTGCAAAGTCAACTGATGCTCAGAGAAGAGGGGAGGAGGATTCGCTGGTAATCCCAGTCTCTCACAGAAACGGCAGTCACTTGGTAAGGCCAATAAGAAACATCAACGATGAGATCAAGTTCCGCAAGGCTAGATGCTTCTAAGGGATCCGAAACCGAAGAAAAGCGATCGTTGCACGGAGAAGAGCATGAGACTTTCGATTTCGACAGATCAACTTCCTGACATCGACAAGTCAGACACAAAATCAATTGCGATCATCTTGACGACCGGATAAGTCGAAACCCCATGCGGATATTGACGGCGATCAAATCGACCAGACCACAGCCGACCGACCGCACGGATGAACGAAGGGAAGACGCACTCAGCATAATCACCTTCAAGCAGTACCAGAGGACATCAAATCGATGTCAATACCGTCCAGTCAAAGACGCTGTGGTAGCTCAATAACTTCCTCATCAAGCCCAATTTCGACCACATTCGACCATGCCAAGCAATAGCAAGAGACGAACCACGTTCCAACAATCTCCACCAATACTTATTTCTGTGCTTCCACTCGAATTGATGCAGGAACGTCATCTCAGACATGCCACAATATTGCTTCCCCATGCTGTACCTTCTTGGCAGGAGAACTTCTCTTTCCCATTCGTTCTCAGTTTGAGCGCCACAGTTGTACAGACCGCCAATGCCAAGGACATCTCACATTCAGCTCGCTTCGCGCCTTTATACTTCGTGTCTTGAGACAGGTGGCTATCACGCCTTGAAGGATATGATGGCAGCCATACCATCTCGATCGAAACGCAAAGCCCATTCCACCATTCCTCCCTCTCCAACCCAGCAACCATGCATCGCTCTACCCTAAGCATTCTGATCACGGCAACCACAGCTACAGCACTCCTCAATGTCCAAGCTTCGACCTTCAATGCGCTTTTCAAGCGTCAATCGGTCTCCATCCCCTTGATAACTTGCTCAGGCTTCGCCCCATCAACAGAACCCAACCCGTGCGAATACATCTGCGGAGAAGGTTCCAGACAATGTGTCAACGACAGAACTTGTTTCAACCCTACAAAGGGTGAGACTTGCTGCGAGAATGGGAGTAAGTCGAGCGAAGCGAGAACCATAGAAGTCCTGCTGGAATTAAGAATCTCATTGACGCTCGGTAGCATATTGTCCAGCAGGTTCCTATTGTTCAAACGTAGGATGTTGTGATGAAGGATTGAGTCTGGAGGAATGTGGTGCTGTTAGAACGATTGGCACATTGGCTGGAGATTACTTCGAGACATCGACTTCGAGTTCTGTTCTTTCTGGGCCGACACCATATGAGACCACGACGTCTGAGGAGGCTGAAGGCACATTCACTCCCTCTGCCTACGAATCAACATCTGCGATCATTGAGCCATCACCGACTCCATACTCCTCGTCGTCCTCTTCGGAGTCTGTGAACCCAACTTCATACTCGCCGCCAGTTTATCCGACGTCTGCGTCTTCATCGATCGATGTAACGATCTTGCCGACAATCCCAGCTTATCCGAGCTCAACAACTTCGAATGAGACGGATACGAACGCTACGCTTCAATCGTATACACCTGCTCAGCAGACGACGAATGCTGGGTTCAAACATGAGGTCGCTGGATGGACCATTGGTGGGATGGCAGCGTTGGTAATGGGATTCTTTCTTTGAGCTTGGAGTTCTCATGGCTGGGTGTTGACGATCTTAAATGTCGATGTTACCGATTATGTGCTCGGGATTGATTCAAAAGATTATCGGCGGATCCAGCATTGAAGCATTTGTTGAGTCGTGGCCCGAAAATGTTCTTGCTAGAATCTGTCAGATGTCAAGGTTGGATGAAGACCAGATCAAAGCAAAAACATAGCAAAACAATCGCCCTTGGCTCAAGTGCGAGATTGCAGAAATCTGCCCCTTCGATACTCACTGCGAATATCTAGAGCACTTCGTCCAGTCCACTGTGATCAAGCGTCCCTATTCAGACGCCTTACAGACCGAGCCATTGAGCCAAGAATGATTGTCGATAATGCTGGAAGTTCGTCTAGTATTTATACGTCTAATCTGCTGGAATCTGTCCAAAAGAGCAAAAACAATCGCCCTCAGCTCAACGGTGACTCGCTCAGGAAGGAAAATGTGGCAAATGTCACATGCGACATTGAGATATCTACTTGCAAAGCGGGTGTACGCATTCGATCGAATGACTTACAACTGAGCCATTGAGCCAAGAATGATTGTCGAGGACGCTGGAAGCAATTTATGTTTGTATCTTGCCCGTGCTTGTCCGGCTGAGTCCAAAAGGTGAAGCAAAACAACCACCCTGAGCTCAATTGAGCGAAACCAAAGAAGCGTGTCGATGCTAAGCGATAACATCAGACTGCTCATTGAACATCTTTCAAATCAAGCGTTGGTATTCGAACGACTTACAGCCTGAGCCTTAGAGCCAAGAATGATCGTCAATACTGCCGGAAAATAGCTAGTATCTAGATCTTCCCTCTGGTCATCTGGATGAAGGGCAAAAGAACGTGCAAAACAATCGCCCTCAGCTCAATGGCAATCGAACCTTCAGGCCAACACTCCTTCGATGCTCCATTGAACATCAAGGATCTTGCCAGAGTCCGACAGGTCAAGCGTCCAGTCTGAACGACTTACAGACTGAGCCATTCAGCCGAAAATGATTGTCGATGCTGTCGAAAGAATACTTCGTATATGTACCTCATCTCCAGTCGTCTAGAAGAAGCAAAAGGTGAAGCAAAAACAATCACCCTCAGCTCAACAGCCATTCAATCAGCTAAGAAGATGATCAACGAATGCTTCCCTTCGACATTGCGGAAAAGCTATAGGAGATCGATCTAGTCATGCGTCCGCACTTGGACGACTTACAGATCCCCTGAGCCATTGAGCCAAGAATGATTGTTATCGTTGCCGAAGGAACAGCTCGTATCTAGACCTTGTCTCTGGTCGTCCAGATGAATGTCAAAAAGATAGTAAGAGCAGAACAATCGCCCTCAGCTCAATAGCATCTTGCCAACATTGTTCTTGCCAGATGTCTTGGTCGACATCTAGGCGTCAATCAAGCAAAGCAGGGATTTGTACGCACTCAATCCGAGTGACTAACAACTGAGCCATTGAGCCGAGAATGATTGTCGAGAAGTCCGGATTTTGTGTCAGAATATATGCCTTCAGTCCAGCGGTTCAAAGTGAATCCTGTCCAGGTTTTTGGCGCGTTGGTAAGTTCCCTGTCTGAATATGTGAAGGGAACAGAGATCTGATTTCATCGTGAAATGCTTCTATTGAGTGCCTGTCGGTGGGTATCTTCATTTGTTTATTAGTGTTTCGAGCTCTAGAGTTTGCGCCAGAAAGGACATCGAACTTGGATCTGAGCGTTCTCCTCAAAGTGCTTCGTCCATCAGGCCAGCAAACCTCTTCATGCCAGCAAGTATCCTCTTGTCGACGGGCCACGCTCCACTTCCACATCTCCTCCTCCTCCTCTTAGATGTACTTCTTCTCCGGATCCACCTTCTCAAGCACCTCAATCGTCTTCTCATACATAGCAAAAACAATCCCACCACTAAACATAAGTCGTCCCAATCTCGGCATCGCACCACTCCACAACTTCAGTATTCCCTCCTCTTTCAAAATCTTGACTCCACAATCCAAAGAATTCTTATACATCCCTTTACTATCAATCGCCTGCATCCTCGTCTTAACAGTATCAATCGGTTGCGTAGCATAAACCGTAATTGTACCCGCAACAGCACCAATCCCAAAAGTACTCAAGGTCCCAAGCTTTTCTCCAGGAGAAGTATAAGATTGTGCGAGCTGTTTTAAGCTCGTGTATGAAGAGAACCTCACAGCAGAATTCGCGGCCTGTCTCGCAGTCGTAGGAACAAACCCCTTAAAGAACCCTCTTACTCCTTGCTCCCTCGCAATCAACGCACTCCCATGCACGAACCCCCTCATCCTCGGTTTCTCCCTCTTCCTATCATCTATCAATTGCGTCTTAATACTCTCAAACGGCGTCACAGCCAGTAAACTCTCCGTCGCACCAGCCAAAAAACCTGAGACTACCGTCATGGGCCCCGAAATCGTCCCGTCAGGATTTGAAAGGAGAGATTTATATTGATCAAAAGCCACGAATCTCACTCCAGCTTTTATTGAGTTTCCGATTATTAGGGTTGTGCAGCCTGTGTACCATTGGGGTCCGAAGGGTGGGAAGGGAATGGGTTTGGAGTTTGAGGAGGCGAGGCGTTGGTTTAGTTGGGTTCGGGTTTTTAGGAATTCGAAGGGGTAGGTGATTGCGATTTCTATTGCTCCGGCGGTGGAGCCTGCGAGGATGGAGCGGAGAGGGGAGGGTTTCTCCTTCTTCGCGGACGGTATGGGTGTTGAGGCGGCGGCATTCTTGGTCGATGGAACAGTGGAGGTCGCCATAGTCGGATTGGTCCTCGGGAGGAAGGCGGTCGTGTTATCGTTGGATGTATATAGGACTCATGTGGTGTATTGTCCCTCTGTAGTTCGTGGTGGTGTCGTAAGGATGCGATCAATCAGGTCGCGGGAGGTGATAGGCGAGTTTCGATGGTGTATGGAGCTCAGACAGTATTACGTGTATCCAGGATCTCGGCCAGGTAGTCCTGCAGCTTCCTTTTCTTCGTCAATTGCACATGAAAGGGCGCAGAGTGAATGTGTGGAAAATGTGGCCGACGTCGCATCAGCATGACGATGCCGAGCAGCCAATCACAAGGCCGACCAAAAGATCCAAGCTCCTCCATCGAAGAAGTTCATCGATACAGCCAAAAGACATTCGCCTTCGCATTAATTCTCTCTTCATCAGCTGTACTACTAATAACACTTCAAAATGCTTTCCCGCGCATTTGCTCGCGCAATCCCGCGCACAACTTCCCGCATCGCCACGACTTCTCTCCGCCCAGCATTCAGTTCATCGATCCGTAGCCAAATCAGCAGACAAACGCCTCGCATTGCCGCATTCTCGACATCGCAATGGCGGAGAGATGAGCACGCACAACACTTGGCTGCAAAGATCGACGGCGAGATCAACATCGAGACTTCAGAGTCTGAGGCACAGGCGGGAAGTGATGAGAATGTGAAGCGATTCCAGGACGACAACCCATGGTGGACTATCCAAGACACTTTGGGCGAGCAGGATGTCTACTTCAAGCGTGACTTTGAGGATGAGAAGATCACCGTTCACTTCAGCATTGCCGATTTCGACAACCAGTATGAGGAGAGCCCAGATGTAGACTCTGCGCTGGGTGATGAGTATGGCGACATGGAGGATGGCCAGAGTGGTGGTGTATGTCTAAACGATGAAAAGGATGTCAGCATTATTTACTAACGATGTTTTAGGCCAACACCAAGGGCTCCATTAACCAAGGCCGAAGAGGCGACCAAAACTTCAAAGTCGCTCCCGAAGACAGCATCGCACCTGCCGACCGCGAAGAGCTAGCCGATGAAGAAGACCAACCTCAGCCATTCCCAGTCACCGTCTCCGTCCTCGTCCAGCGACAGAACAAGGGTGCCCTGAAATTCATCCTCGTGGCCCAAGACGGCGACTTCGAGATCATCCAGATGCAGCAGTTGCCAAAAGACCTCAAGAGTCAAAACATCAACGAGCTTATCCGAAACAACCCCGAACACCTCTACCTCGGCCCACCTTTCCAGCAACTTGATGAGGAGGTGCAGGGAATTGTTGAGAGCTACCTCAACGCAAGAGGCGTGACCGAGTACCTCGCACAAGTCATTCCAGATTACATCGATGTTAAGGAGCAGAAGGAGTATCTTGGTTGGCTCAACAGGGTCAAGGAGTTCGTTGAGTAAGGAAAGAGTTGAAGATCATGTAGGATGAAAGGAAGAAGAAATAGCAATGCCGCAGCACTGCGACTGCAAAAGAGCTCGTCCGGAAACGGACATCATATCAGCCAGCGTTCATCATCACGAACGGCGAAATTGGCGTAGATTCGGCAGGTGATCTTGCTTGAATGTTTTGAGGTTTCGGCTCATACATGTGTACATCATTCGAAATGGCATAACACAACTCTCCGCCCTCGACCATGTTGATACCAGGACTTTGGGTCTTCAAATCTGCTAACGCTCAATAGCCCACTCAAAAAGCAAAAGTTCGACAATCGCCCACCGATCAAGGCGTTCCGGCTGTACAAAGGACTACCATACGACAACACTCGTGTAGTAGCTTACGAAAACCGTACTTCTGTCCGAATCTGGCACATTGACCTCGACCACGGACGCTGCACTTGATTGGAGAATGATTGTCGAGAGCGGTGGTGTGTATTTGAAAGTTCATCGGTGTTCCGGGGAAAACGGAATGAATAAATGGCTGACTTCTATCAGCGATCCAATACTTTGACGAAAACAAGCAATGTTTTGCACATCGCTTGATCCCTCAACTTCTGCAGAATACGAAAGGCAAAAGAAGGTCAATCAGTCCGCCAAAACGAATCTGACAATCACCCTCCAACCAAGACCATGAACGAGTCTGAGATGGAGTCTGAGCAGTCTTGTTCTCAGGCTCTCTAAAGTCTGTTTCCCTTGCCTTGACTGACAACGCCTGAGCTAAGCAAGGCTGGTATGGATGAAGAATGATTGTCGAAAGTGCTGCGAGATTGGAAGGTATGTGAAGCTAGATCACTACGCCTGTGAAAGTCGAGAAGGGGCTGACGTTTCTTACTTCAAAACATCAGCACAACAAACAAAAAACCCCCGACCTGTCCCTGTCGCCCCGATAAAAAGATATATAAAACCAATCAACCCACAAGCTGATCGTATGATGAGCGTGCAGCAACCTCGTCGGTAGCGAACCGGCGACAGACAGCAGCAACGTTCTGGGAAGGAGTTGAGGGGTCGCTACTCCCCCAGCTCCCTCAACCAGAGCGATGAATGTTGCTGTTTCGAACTGTTGCTGCAGCTCTCTGAGTCAAGAGAAGAATGCTGACATCCTTACTTGACTCCGTTCAAGCATGCTCGAAACCATCCTTGAACTCGTTGATGCTGGAATCGTCATTCCACCATCCTGAAGATGCTCATCGTCATGAGCATTGAATTCGCAGTTGTGCTCGAAGTGGTGAATGCCACCGAAGTGGATGATGCTACCGAAGTAGAGGTTGCCATCAAAGTGGATGATGATACCGAAGTAGATGAAAAGGCGCTGTGCTACCGAAGTAGAATCCAAACGCGCTAACCACTCGACCACAGCTGCGAAGTGATGGAAGATTGGAAATCTATATGAATGCTGTGTTGGCAGGTGGGTTCAAGTGAAGTGAGGTGAGGATGGACGCCGGCGTTGACTTTCACATGGCTCGCGCGAGCGCTGAATGAAAGCAAGAATTCGTACTGGAACAGCTGCATTCTCGACTCGATACATGACATCTCTCGGCCATAATACTGATCGATAAACTTCAGACGTTGAAAAAGATATTTAAATTTTACTTGTACTGATCGTGTACCAAGCAGATGATCATTCCAGCCGTCCGATACCTTCCTCTCTTTGGTCCAATCACAGATCAAAGGTCGATTCCCTCTGATCTTGTCCTTTCAGCCTTCTTGTAACCCGTAAACCATTCTGCTTTACTCGGCTCTCCATCACATCACAACACAACAACACCCATCATCATAATCCTCCGGAGGCGGCTGCATTCGTGGTCGATGAGGGTTTGGACGGTTATGATGCTGTGAATGTCCACGGCCGCGATGTTGTTGACCACGATGCTGCTGACTTCGGCCGTAGTGATGCTGGCCACGGTTATGAGTTGGACGACCATATCCCTGATGTGTGTTTGGTGGTCGACGAGGTGCTGAGTTGTGATGATTTCCTCGTCCGGCTCCGTGGCCGCGACCTCTTGGTGGCATGTTGACGTCAATCACTTGAAGGGTCGGGGGCCGTTGTGAAGAGGTTGTTTGATGATTCAAGCGCCTTGTTTGCTCGTAGGTGACTGCTCTTTGGTGTTCGCAGATTGGTCCGTGTTGGTCAAAGAAATTCGAGAGCCTTATGTTCTGATAGCTCTCCTACTTGTAGCTATGCGGCTCTGCCGTGTACAAAAGAGATTGGGACTTGATCAAGCCGACCAATGAGAGTAGAACATGCAGTCCGAAAGGCGTCCAACACGGGAAGGCGGACGAAAGGCAGCCTGACCGGTCAGAGGGTGCTCAGCCATGGCGTTGGAGCCGCTCCGGTGACGAAAGGAACGTACATGTCTATACTCTGACGTCTCTCCAAGCCGCGTTGTTGGAAGACTGACGACTGTCTCTTGCGGCACGCAGGGTGAATGAATCGCTTCAGCAGCGCGCAAGGTGATAAGGCTGAGTGCTTGTTTTCTTCTTTGCACCATGTTTGCAACCATTGTCTTCGTTGATAGTGGCCAGCAAAGTTCGCATGAGCAAGTCGATGTTGATGATAGCATTGTCATGCTTGACTTGACTTCGTAGTCTGCAAACCTGTCAATACTTGCGAAGCTGCGTGTACCGTATGAATTTAAGCTTTTCGCCACTACGCCCCAAAGTGCGGAGCTTGGGTAGAAACAATATCAATGTAGCAATACTTTTCGCAATTCCTGCTATCTAATCATCTAGATCCAAAAATCTATCCTCGTCATCCCAAACGCCGCTGATGCATCGCCGATGCTCATTTTTACAGATCAATTTTAAACCCCTGGGAAAAGAGTAGAGCAAAGAACGATGACTGGCACACCAAAGATGTATTGAGTGCAGAAGATTCCTGTGTCTGTGGGTGTTGCAACAGGAGCAGTCGAAGTGGTGGAGGAAGTCTTCGAGGTTGTTGAAGTGGTGGACGCCTTCGAGGTTGTTGTGGAAAGAGTGGTTGGTCGTGTGCTCGTAGAGGTGATTGTGGAGCTGCTTGAGGAGCTGCTGCGTGTGGAAGAACTAGTTGGCAACGAGAGCGTGGTTGGGATCGAGAGTGTTGGAATCGACAATGTGGGCACTGAAAGCGTTGGGGTAGAGATAGTGGTTGGGACGGAGATCGTAGTTGAGATAGAGATCGTAGTTGGGATAGAGATCGTGGTTGGGATAGAGACCGTGGTTGAAATAGATAGCGTGGTTGGCACCGAAACTGTTGTGGGGATTGACAAAGTTGACGTGCGAGTGCTCGTGGTTGGAATCGACACAGTGGTTGGCACCGACAGGGTGGTGGTCGAAATCGTAGTTGGAACAGAAACAGTAGTAGGCACAACGACGCTGCTGCTGGTTTGCGAAGCAGTGCTGGAGGTTGCTGCTACGCTTGAAGAGGTGGCGACGCTGCTTGAAGAGGAGCTTGTGCTTGAGGCCGAACTGCTAGAGCTTGAAAGCGCACTCTTCCTGACGGCAGAGTCGACATTGCTATTGGCCGATGAAGATGCCAGTCCACTTTTGAGGTAGCAGGTGCCAGCTCCGGAGCCGCCAACGTACGAGAAGGCAACACAGGATGGATTGGCATCACAGAGAGGAATGCAGGCCGAGAACGAAGAAGCACTGGCAGATGAGAGGTCCTGACCGTAGCGGTCAGTGCCGCATTCGAGAGTGAAGTCGCTGACCTGTGCGCCGTTTCCGAGCTGCTGGCAAGATTGGCCAACCGCAGTGGATGTCGGCAGGGCAGACGATGCGGTGCTTGAAGCTGAGACAACAGAAGAGCTGACTGATGTGACAGGCTTAGTAGCAACATCGACGTTCGAGTTGGCGGTTGCAGGCGTCAAATTGTTCTTGAAGTAGCAAGTTCCAGAGCCAGAGCCCCCGACGTATGCGAAGCCCACGCAGCCGGCTAAGGCATCACACATTGGAATGCATGCAGAAAATGATGAAGCACCTGCGGAAGAGAGATCGCCTCCAGCGCGATCGGTGCCGCAAGCGACAGTATAGAGTCCGGCTTGGCTGCCATTGCCGAGTTGCTGGCATGAAGCTCCAGCAGTTGAGGTTGGTGCAGCAGAAGTCGGAAGAGTGGCAGTAGCGGTTGAGACTGATGCAGAAGGAGCGACGCCGGAAGACGCCGAGACAGTAGCTGAAGGAACAGCGGAGGCCGAGACTGATGTATTGGGTGTAGCCACAGGCTTGACCGCAACGTCGACGTTAGGGTTGGAGGTTTGAGCAGTCAGGCTGCTCTTGAAGTAGCAGAACCCGGAACCAGATCCACCGACATAAGCGAAGCCTGTGCACCCTGCCAAAGAGTCGCAGAGAGGGATACATGCTGAGAACGAAGAAGCTTGTGCGGATGACAGATCACCTCCTGCGCGGTCTGCACCACATGTGATCGTGTAAGCGCCAACCTGGCTCCCGCTTCCAAGTTGCTGGCAGGAGGCTCCAGTGTTGGTGCTCGGTGTAGTCTGAGGGAGAGCGAATGCAGCAACCACAAGGGTGAAAATGAGTGGAAGAACCATGCTTGCAGGTGATGCAAAAACAAAGTGAGCGGATGAAAAATGCAGAAGAGGATGAGGATGAGGATGGCAGACAGCTGGAGGAAGTAGGGTGGTACTTATGGTAAGTTCTATAATCCAGACTCAGTACGATCTGCCATTTGTCAGTGCTGTTGGGTGAGCGATGGTGTCGAGACCATGCTGCCGAGCCACGGAAAGATCTTTGGTATGGCTTGCCGCAAGACGCCGAGCAATGACAATGTTTCCTTAAGGCGGCCGAGCCAATTCGTCCTTTGAAAGCGTCCATACGCACCATCGTACATTCGACGTCCAGAATTAGCAAAGCCACGCACCATTAGGCTTGCGGGCCCGAATCAAATAGGAACTGTAGCGCTACAGGCTAAAAAGAACTGCGGCCCTTCGAGATCGCTTTGGGAAGGTGATGTTTGCTCGAAGCCTGTCGCATGGACCACCTGTTCAGCCCAGCAGTGCCGCGCCCGATGAGGCTGCTAATGTCTGTCTGGGCCAGTTCAGATCGGTAACCCGATGCTCATGCCAGGCTACATGCGTGGTAGCTTTAGGCATTTATCCATACTCTAACGTATTGTACCAGAGAAGTTCTAGCGCCGTGCCGGCCAAGCCGCTGTGTCGGTACAAGGAAGACGGGAAGCAGGTCTCAGATACTTCGCATGTTCGGTAGCTTTCGGCTTCAGGCACAAAAGTGCCAATTGTCCGATTGCGTGGCAATTGACGCCTGTGGCTACAAGACAGCATTTCGTACCTGCGTTACTGCATTGACGGTGAATATTCCTAAGGCCGCATTGACTGCGCAGTATGATCTGCAGCTCAGTCTTGCTTGTGCTGGAGAACGTAGGTAAAAGTATTCATGGAGAATGCTGTCGACACTTCCCTTGCGGCGCCCTTCGCTACCCCTGTGCACGTCACTCCGAGAACAAATAGATAAAATCAGGTCCAGAAGATAAGGAAAAGTGGTTGCCAGATCAGCGGCGCGAGTTGGATCGAAGCGATGAAGTTTTTGTCAGAGTGAAGTTGAGACAAGGAGGCCTTGGCTTCAGATTGAGTTCGTCTCGCCGAGTGCACAGACCTGAAGCTTAAAAGTTGAACGTCTGAGAAGCGCCCTTCCGGAGGAGACGTCTGCTCAGTACCAATGCAACATGTGAGCCGAAGGTCAAGGCCGCATGCTCGGCTGAACTATCGAGACCTCCTCAAGCCAAATGCCAGACTTCATAGCGATGTACAGCTTGCTCGGGACGATGGAGCAGCTTGGAGTGCTGCCTCTCCGAAGCATGACCGAGCGAGCGAGCGACGCGATCCTCTCGACCAAGTACGCGTCTCGCCAGATCAGCCAACAATCATAGGCGACAATGGTATGAGAACGTATCGCCTTCGCAAATATGGCAATAAGCCTCTGCCATTACCAGAGATCATGGACCCAATCTACCTCGAAGCAAGACACAAGTACAAGCAGACCAAAGCAGACGCTGTCAGAAGCGAAGATGAGCTTACCCCTTTCCAACGCAAGCTTGCACTCAATCCTCATGCTCATGCTTTAGCGACGTCTTACAGACAGTGTCGCTTGACACAGGTGCGTCTGCCATATCACTTCTTGGCAATTTTCAAGATGGCAGCAGAAAAGAGTAGTTTGTTGGAAGAAGAGGATACTGCCGAAGATCTGGAACGGCTGGAGGATACACCCAACAAGTTCAGGCCATCTTTCATACGAATCTCACGTCGTGGAGGGAACGGTTCGAAACACACATATGTTCTTGGCACCAGAGAGGCTATTGAACATTTGAGCAAGAAAACAAATTGGAAGATCTTGGTGCCAGAGAGCAAAAGGAACCGGCAGTGGGACTGGGACAAGGACATGCCTGATCTTTACCTTCGGGAATTGAGAGATCTGACCTTAAGCCAGCTGGGGAAATGCTTGAAGGCAGGCTTAGGTCAAGATACGATGACCAACCCCGAAAATGCGGGCTGCATATTGCTCACCAGTGAGCGCGAGAAATCTCCCGAAGACTTATTCGAAGCGATGAGCAAAGACTCTACGGCAGAAGAGCAGAGCCATAACACTGAGAACGCACAGCTTCAACCCTATGAGTACGACCTCAGAAATCTGTTCTCGCCAGAGCAGGTCGCCTCCTTCATGCTGGAGCACGACAGAACAGACGAGAAGATTGTGTTGAGCAAGCATGTGCTGACAGCGAAAGCGATCACATATCTGGAGAAATTGCAAGACTACACTCGGTGAAACCGTGCAATAAGGCCTTGGTCGAGACTTGGCCCGCTGGTTCATGCAAAATATTTATCTTCATAAATCGACTTCTTACCGCAAGGCTCTTGCACCCGCGGTCTTCGCAATCTCAAGTCTGTCTCAGAATTGCTCTATCTGCTTGCACCCGGGAGAATCCTCGATTTTGCTTGCCTCCCTATTGAAGCAAAAGCTCTCACTCCGACGCGCCGACCGAGGTCCTTAATTCTTGCATCGAGATCATCTCTAGCAAGTAAAGGTAGCTTGAATGACTTGCCTATCCCAATCGCGCTGAGTATAGCCAAGGTCAGGCTGTTCCTGGTTGATCTGGTTGTGAACGGGTGTTGTAGACTTGGACTATACTCTGGATGTAGGTAGAAATCTACATCATAAGCTGCTCGAGAAGCGGTCAACGGAAGACGAGCTCAGGCAGCAAAGCATTCTGAAGAAACAAGATCGCGCAACGTGCATTGATCATTGCTATAGAGTAGCGGGAAAATGTTCAGGTTGAAGTGCGACTACCTTCCCGTGTGACATTCAGGAGGCGAACAGTGCCAAACACGTGAGCTTGCCCGAATCCACGTATTACAGCTCTCCACAGAGCATGCTATACACATTGGACAGCGGATACATGTCATGGCCTGAACAGAGCGATATCTTTGAAACAACTTTACACCCCATGACTAGCCTCAAAGTCGAGTGGACAATTCCCTCTTCACTTCGTCTCGCCAAACGCTTTTTTTCAGCACCATCTCATCTTACGCGCTTCAGCATCCACTCATGTCCCAAGAAACTGATCGCGACCCCGAAGACGACTCCAGCGACAAACATTCCTCCTCCGGTGATGATTACGTCGCGCTCCAAAGCCTTCACCTCCTCCGCCAAAACATCCTTCTCTCGTTGAAGCTGTTTCAGTGCTTCGCCAGCTTGGTCTAGGAGTTGTGGGAGTTGTTGAACGAGACGAGCGACTTCTTCGTTTTCGTGGGTTGCTGGGAGGCTGCCAGTAGCTATCCTGAAGTGACTGAAGCGCGCAGCGCGCAGCGCGACATACTTGGAGTGGGGTCAGCGTCAGAGGCATCGAGTGGGTGAGAAGTCTGCGGAAAGAATGTCACTCTCTGCGAGGTCATGAATATGGTCGAACAAAGTCTCACTTGATCTTCCTGCTCTCCGGCAGGATTTTTCAATGCTATATTCATGTCAGACATGGTGCGTGTGGTAAGAGGCAACTTCGAGGATGAAGAAGAAGCAAAAGTGGACCTTTGTGTCCCACGCTAGCTCAGTTTTAGGACTAGCTTGCTGTAAGTGAAGTATTGATGAGAGCACAGCGCTTCTAAGCTACCTTGATCTTGCCATCGAGTCCTTGAACTCCTCTCCTCGATACTAGTGACTTGGTTGCGGAATTTGAACCACGGAGATACTCGTCCTGTCGCTCTCACACAGCGCTCCATGAGCACTCAACCTGTGTGCGGATGCTCGACTGACCCTCACAGCCAGCAAGCCCTCGAGACGGTGGAGAATTTTCCAGGTAGCTAAAGGGTAAAACTTTGATTTTGATCATGAGTATCATATCTCTGGTGCTCTCTATCATATTTACAAAGGCGGCGCTACTTCATACTGCGTATTTCCCGCCTAGAGCCTGAAGCTCCCATGCACGCACGCTTCACCACTCAAGCGTCAGCTTCGCGGCCCCACCCATTCAGTCATTCATGACAATGACAGAATCTGGTCTCTTTCCAGGACCTTCGACGTCATCCTCCATCCACGCCTCCGGGAAACTCTCAATGCTGCGATCCGCAGACGTCTCCTATCGGCCTCGCTGTTGCTGCATCGACTCCCGCACAAACTCCCGCTCCGTATCATGAGCGATCTGAGCTTCCAGCTCCTCTCGCAACCGGGCATCAACATCGATACCCATGTGCTTACCCTCTTCAGTGCCATCGAGCTGCATTGTGTTCTCCGGATCCCAATGCTGCAGATCTTGCTGAATGCCTTGCATGATTTGAGGATCGATGGGCGTCTGACTGTAGTCGGTGTCAACACCACCATGGTAGTGCATGCCGCTCATTGGTGCTGCCGGGATCGAGTCTTGCAGCTGCGGTTGCGATTGTGGAAGATGCTGCTGTTGCGTTTGCGTGGCTTGCTGTTGATGTCGAGTAGCCGACTGCTGTGAGAATGATTCAGGCTTCGTCAGAGGTGAAGCACCAGCCACGGCATCAGGAGTTGGTGAGTCTGCCGATGCGGTGACTGTCTGTCGTGGTGTGCGATTGTTTGCGCCAGGAGTATTAGCATTCGCACCCGAGTTTCCACGCCTAGTCTGACTTAATGTAGGCGGTGGCTTTGCGGCGGCAGATGTACATTCAGAGCAATTACGGATTGCGGTGCTGACAGTTTCCTTGATCCGCACCCAATGATAACGTTCAGCGATGCTGGCTGTGGTCTTGTTGATGCCTCCATGGGCTTGCGCGTGAATCAAGCGAGCGATCTCGTACTGCTTGTGCGGGTCCGAAACGACTTCCTTACCTTTGAGCATGAGCTTCTCTTCCTCCCCTTCGCCCGCGGTGTTAGGCACCAACCTATAGTGCGTAGCAGCGGAACGAAGACGGGACTTCTCTGCGCGGTCGGCCCCGTTAGGATACGATCCGGTTTTGAGATAGTAGCGAATCTTGTCGAACCGCTCCTCGCTGACGTACTCGTCACCCTCTCCGCCAAGCTCTCGACCGAAGATGATGGCATCGATAAATTGGTCAGGATAGCTCTTGAGATTACCACAGCCCTTCACTCGACCAATCCGCTTGAAGCCGAGAGCGTCCCAGATGCGCAGAGAAGCCACATTCGTCTCGTACACAAGATTGAAGACCGAATAGGTGTAGCCGAGCTTGGGAGCCCACTCAAGATAGCCCTCACCCATGAGCCTGCCAACGCCCCGATTACGCGAAGCATCGGTGACCAGAAAGCTGCCATTGCAGACGTGACTGCTCCTTCCCGGGTAGTTTGGCTTGACGTAGAAGCTACCGAGACATTCCTTGGCCCAGTCCGCACCGCGCTCTTCCATCTGCGTGACCTCTTCGACTGACTGTATGTCACCCATGATCATGATTACGCCAAAGTTCGCAAACCAGTAGTTGCAGAAAGCGGAGAGGGCCATCGGCTCACTCTCGGCATAGGTATCACCCTTCTCAATCTCTCGATTGAGCAGTTCGCATAGGTAGGCCGAGAGGTGCGGTGGGACTTGATGAGGCGAGGAGAATGGGACCAAAGTTGCGATGGTCACGCGATCGCGCAGCGTCACTTGCTTGGGCTGTATCTCTTGCGGTAGGGCTCCATATGGCTCTGGGAATGGAGGCTGGCCGGAGGTGCGATATATGGCAGGCGCCGAGGGGTCATCGAGCATGGCCGGCATGGTGCGCGACCAGCGTGCGCAATGGCACTATCTAAGCCGTATCAGCTGTCATTGTATTGGCAAGTGAAGCATGTGATGCATGCTGAGCAAAAGCAGCATCTGGACTCGATGCACAGGCATGCCGGGAACATGCAGCTCTTGCGACCACAGCCATATATGCTGGTGTTCTTGAGCATATCGCGTGTTCTCCAAGGCGTCTGAGAGGAGACAAAGACGTACCTGAGGCGCTTTGGTGGTTCGGCTGCTGGCTTTAATCTGACGCTTGGATCCTGGGTCATCTCCAAGATACACGAGCAGTGAGCAGAACTTCGTCGCAAGCTTCATCACGCTAAAGCGGAAGCCGGCTTGGCACCGGCAGCAGCCGCGACAGCATGCAGGCCACAGCTTCGCTTTCCTCTTTCTTAACGCTCAAAGTCACAAGGGAGTGCGAATGATATGCATACAAAATGCTCACTTTGTCAGCTATAGAGCCTCCGCACCATGCTAGTCTCTACGCGTTTGATACTCGAGGACCTGGCTCTCCGCTACGCCGTGTCAGCTATACCAGAAACGCACAGTTAAATGCCCGTCCAAGGAGACCTTCATCGACGTCGACGATGCCATTCTTCCCAACCGCGCGCGATGTCTGACCTGCTGCGCATCCCATGATGCATGGCCTCGTTGAAACGTTGCCCAGGTGGTCCCGGCCAACCATAATGCTCTCCGGCCCGAGGCCTCCGTGCTGTATTTGTATTTGCTTCGTCCGCGCTGTCATTCCGAGGATAGTAAGAAACTCGATGGCGATAGACGATCTGATACTCTCGGCTATAGGGCATGGTTGATCTTTGCGCTGTACGAATTGCTAATCGGTTCTGCTAAGTTGTATTCAAGCTTCGCTACTCTGATTGGCAAATATTTCATGTGTCTTCGCGAAGATCGAGAAGCGTAGGACTTGCGCAAGAAGTACATTTATGGAAACGCACTGCTGACGTGGATAGGGTCTTCTGCCGCTATTCGATTGCTACGAATCGGTAACAACATGGAATTTTGGAACCAAAACGCTACCAGCCAAGGACCACTACACTCACCAAGAGTGGGATTGAGGAAGCGCAAGGCAATCTAGGGACTCCTCAGAATGCTCTTCGAAGCAGAAGCAGATGTATTTCCCGGATTATTCTCCAGCAACCCGGATGAACATGATTTATAATTATGCTTAGCACGCGAGACGCGTGACCAGTCTCATACCTTCCAGTGCCATTGCTGATCTCGGACCAGATCTTGAGCTTCCACGACCATCATTCCACGACCCACAGCGAGAACACTCCTAACAAAGCACCACCAATGAGCAGCACAATCCACCCTGTACCTTCCAGCCAGACTGCTCCAGTCGCCTCTATTCCTTCCCACCACCAAACCTATCCTCTACCGACCCCAGTATATCCTTGGACGCATCGTAACGCTGCTGCTCAACTTGTCGACGCATGCCGTTGATGACTTGGTACTTCTTGCCAGTTTCCTCCATCAGCTCGCGATTGCGCTTTGCCAGAGCTTGGATGATGTTTGTCGTATCTCGCGTGTAGTTCTTGAACTCGTGGTGGGTGCGGTAGCCCATGTAGTTCATGCCCACTAATGTGACACATAGGAGGGTTGCGTAGTAGCGTGCTCTGAATTCTGCTGACATGATTGCTGGCTGGGATTGTTGGACGAGTATTGGTGTGAGAGCTGGGACAGGTGGTTGTGTATGCGCTGTGTGAGGGCTGCGGCAATGTATGGTGTTGTGGAGTTGAGAGTCGCAAAGCGTGCGAGGACGAAGTCTACTGATAGGGGGTCGCAATGTTGGCTGTCTCTTGAATGCAAGAACTCCTGGTGGAAAGCAGGGATGCCAATAATGCAACTGCCTCCAGGCTTCGCTTGGCGCAAAAGGAAGGCACACACGGAGCGTCTGGAAAGGACACGGCTGCTGGAAGCTTTCAAACTTCACGTTTGTCTGAACCTCACGATCTCAGACTGGTGACCATCAATACTGGTTGTTCTACTTCTTGTCCTACTTGGCCATCAGCTCCGTTGATTCTGGGCAGTAGGTCATATCAATTCGCTTTAGCCTGCGCTGGATTCCGCCGCAAGGCTGAACTTCCACAAAGCAGTCTTCCATAATAGCGGCACCACTTCTAAATCCCCTCAAACCTTCCATTGACACAAATCCTCATAATCCGGCATAGCAAGCTCAACATGCCTCTTCAAATCATTAGCAACATCAACACCATACTTTCGAGTCCACTCCTCAAAAGCCTTCTCAAGATCAACATCCTCAGGCTAGGATCAAAAAGTCAGCTATCTCACCAATCACCGCATCATCTCATAAACTCACCTCCTCTCCCCTCTCAATCCCCTCACTCTCCAAAATCGTCTCCAAAAACAGCGCATGATACGCATTCTTCGGCCTCTCATCCTCCCTCGCCTTCTCCCACCTCTCACTCAAACCCTTCTCATCCACGCCCATAAACTCACATATCTTTTTTGATACTACCTCAGTCCTCCATAACAAATCCTCGGAGTCCACGATCAAGACTTCTCGATTTTGTTTACGGGAGAAATCGAAGACGTAGCGGAAGAAACGAAAAGCTCCTGAAGTCAAAATTTCGAAATCTTCGTCTCCGTGGGATTGGAGTTTTGTTGTGGTGAGACAGGTTCGATAGATGGAGTTGATCATGGTGACGGGGTGGCGGAAGAAGATGATGGGTTTTAGGGAGCGGAAGATGGAGGATGGGATGCATGTTGGGTTTTCGGTTGAGGAGGAGAGGTTCTTCGAGTTTCGATGCATAGATAACATGAGGTCTGGTTGAAGGACGTTGAAGATGTGTTCGTTTGCCATTGGGATTTTACCCTCGTTGGTTCAGTAGTCAGCCAAGGACTCACAACTATTATCGTCGTGTTGTACTTACCTTTTGCTTCGCTTCTTCAACATTGTTGACGAAGTCTTGAGCACAGGATTCGTATGTATCGTCCTCTTGGAAAGGTTTGAGATCTTCGATCATTTCTTTCCTCCGGACTTCGCTGTGATGGCAATTTAGAGCCCATTGTTCTGGACCTAGGAAAGCTGCCATCAAGAAGACGTGACAGAGTGGTTTGACGCTCGGATGTGTTGAGAGGTATCGAAAGAAGAGATGTGAGCGGCAGCGCATGCCGTCGAAGATGAAGATTGTGGGCAGAGTGTCGTTGTGGTTGTCATTGCTGGTAGAGTCCATGTTGAGGGGCCGACTTGAAGGTAATTGCGGGAATTGTGAACAATCGAGCTAGCTATAAGTCAGATTTCGTGTTTGTAAGATCGTCGAAGGATCGCGAGTCTCAGCCCGAAGTCCAAGGTGGATTGGGCTTGAAATGCTCGGGATACGATGTCCACAATCCATCGGGCTCGTAGCCAAGCTGGGCAAGAAGTAGGAGGGTGTCGTAGGATGCTTGGCGGTAGTTCAGCCTTACGGCGAAAACCAGAGCAAGCTAGAATTCGTGAAATGGGGTAAAAGGGCTATGGTCTGCGGCTGAGCGGAGGTCTTGAAATGTTCTTCACATATTGAATTCATTTCGCGTATAATATGGTATCATAGGTATCATTTCAATGCTCAAAAACGTCCTGGCCCCATTTCCCGGGCTTAAATCGACACATTGGCACAGCTGAAAGCCGGCTTGACAGCGCTCGAGTAGTCCGCAATGATAGCTTCAACAGCAGCGTAGAGTCCTGGTCCAAGCAGGAAAAGACCGACAATCATCACAAAGATGTGGATGACGGTCATGATTGTTCGGCGAGCTCCACCAAAGAAGTTGCCCTTGTAGAGCTGGTAGTATGCCACGGCGAAGAAGATGAAGCCGAAGAAGGAATCAAATGCGGCACCGAGGAGCGAGAGGAAGTCGCCCATTGATGGGATGACTTCAGCAAAGACGAAGGCGACGAGCCAGACAGCGATCATGACGAGAGCCCAGACACCCCAGCCGATGATTGTGTTGCTGTGTTGGTGGCGGGACTTGCCCATGATGAGCTTGTGGTAGATGAACTTGGCGGAGACGTTGGCGTAGATGACACCGATCACCAGGGTTGGGACGATGACGAAGGCGAAAGATCCCTTCTTGTATGCCGTGACACCCAAGCTGCCGAAAGCTGGTGCAGTTGAGTACTGGCCGAGGTAGTGGAAGCCGATGGCCGGTGGGACGATGAAGAGGAAGGCAGAGATACCGGCGAGGACAGCGAGAGCCTTGGGGAAGTCTTGTGGGCGCTCCATTTCGGCAATGAAGGTTGGGAACAAGATCTGAGGTACCCAGAGGAAGGTGATGTTGAGCACAGCATTCATGCATGCGACCCAGGTGACACCCTTCTGTGGGAAGGCATATGTAACGACCTCGCCGAGCTCCGGATAGTCACCGCCGTAACCAACCAGAGGATGGTCCTCAATGCCAGCGAAGACGAGGAAGAGCAGGATAGCAATAGCCATGCATGCAGCGCTGAACATTGACATGAATGAGACATGTTTCAGTGTGCGTGGCATGCTCATGACAATACCCATGATCGTTGCAATAACGCTGAAGATCACGGTGCACATGGAGTGGTCGGAAAGCGTGTTCAGGACCTTGGCGCCAGTGAGGACGTGGAAACCAATCAGCATGATGTTGTTGCACAACAGCATGAAAGAGGTGAACCAGTATGCGACCTTGCTCTTGCCAAAAACGTAGTAGCCGAAATCGCAAATGTCCTGAATCTGAGGGTGCTGTGGATGCTGTTAGAGATACAAAGCGAAAGAGTAGCACGTCTTGAATGCATACCTTCATGATGAATTTGTGCATCGTCAAGGAGGTGATGTAGAACAGGACGCCTGCGAGTGCCATGGTGATGAGTCCGGGAACCCAGCCAAGAACTGACAGGGACCACGTCTGCGCCATGATAGCTAAGCAGACCTGGTCGCCAGCGAGAAGCCAGGCGGCTTTCTGCCATGACATTGTCCGGAGTGAGATCTCATGTTGATGGTCTTCTGCAACGAGTGCTGTGATCGAGACGTCTGCGCTATCGCCATCGTAGGTCGTGTCATCCAAGTCGTGCGTGGCAACACGAGTGGTCTTTTCCTCATCGTATTTCACGTCGTCCCAAGTGGTGGTTGCCATTGTATCGGTTGTGAGTGTCGACCTGGAGAGGATCGCAGGTTGTAAGTGAGCGAAGGGAATCGACAAGTTGCGACTCTGTCACCTCCACCATACCGATCATGGTTCTTTATAAACCTTGTGAATTATGGTATGGGCAGCATTTTGGTCTGAGATGCGGTTGGTCTTGCATGGCGTGCTCTCGATAAGCTACGCGCTAGAAGCTTTGGACCCAGGCCTGGAGTTCGGACAGGCCGGCTTGTGGGATTCTTGCATTTCAACATCCAATGTCGTGCTCGCTGCGACCAGAGTCCATGCAAGTTTAACCTGCAAGGCGTTATTCGCACGTGGTAGTGAGCCGCTGATAAGCCAAGCCAAGCCTGAGTGGAAGTTAAATGTGAGAGCTTTTCTGTGGCTGGGCGAGCTTGAACGGCCTGGGCCCTAGCTTGGTAGGCATTCAAGGCGCGCTACTCTTTCGCTTAGAATCTCTGCAGGTGTGTTCAAGCGACGTCTGCATCAAATGTGTCCTGTCTTACTCGCTGTCTTGCTGCTTCTGTGGTCAGGCCATCTCATCAGCTAGCCACAGGCGGCGTTAATGCATTTCGTAGAACGTTCTCTGCGTGATCGCTGCAGCACTTGTGCATACTATGGTGACTAGAGCATACCTTACTTGCACTTTACATGTCAGCCGTTTTGTCCATCTAGCCAGCTCGGATAGTGCTTTTCATACGCAATTACAGCGATGCCGCTGAGTTGCGCGGTGAAGTCCGCAGTAGGAATGCGTAGGACACGATTGAGCTATTGAGAAACCATAGTCGGGACAGATTCAGCTGGTCTGAATGAATGACTTCTGTGGCAGACAGCATGAGCCCTGTAGCAGGCTCGACAATACTGTGAAGCATTACCCAAGCGGCCTCAAGTCTGTGCTTGATCCCTGTTTTGCCGAAGAGGTTGTGAGCGCCAAATCCTCAGGCAGTCGTTGCCGCCCATGCACTCATCTGCGCACTCTTTTCAGAAAGCTTGAACTCTCCGCTCTCATGCTCAACAAGGCTGTGCGCAGCAGAGATGTGTATGACCCAATCGCCTCTTGCAAAGCCCTCGCCGGTAACGTGTGAGGGATTGCCTCTCGTGTGTAGTTCGCCAGCGGAAGCCAGGCCGTATCGACATACGCTTGAGTCGCGAACTTGGTTGTGAGTCTTTGGTACAGCATGCGATTCGGTGTTCTTGCTATCGTAATGAAATGTCGTGGGCCTGTGGAGTGGTTTCTGAAGATGTGTCGCAGGGAGCCATCTCCGTCGCCCTCACGTGATTCGTGCGATTTCGCATCATCAGATCTTCAGAGTTTCATCCTGGACTTCGGTGGTCACTCCGAACAACATCGCGATGGCTGCGCTTTCATGGGTCCGGTAGTTCTATCTCGATGGTCGTGAGCCCATTTGAGGACGCCATCACGCCTCTCGGCAGCACTCCTTCCAGTCCATCATGCCTCAGCAAGATTGATACATCTGCAAAGACACGCGCACCACTGGAATCGCCTCGGCTCGTGCAGGTCCTGCAGCAGGCTAACAAGGCGCGTTGTTGATCAAAAATAAAGGGCTTGGCTGAGAACAGAAGAAGTGTTGCATATCCCCTCGGATCGTGCTCCGTCTGCCTTAGCAATGTCTGCATAAGGGTGAGACGCCACACGACATCTGAGATCAAGCGGGCTCTGGAAGAGTATGGGAGTATGGACAGATCAGACCGGCGACAGTCGAGCAACGCCTACACGGTTATCTATCAAGTATTCTGGTGATTCGTAGGCGTCTTGGCATCAATGGAGAAAGAGTATCGATAATCGCAGCGCAGCTTCCTTCCTTGCACTATACTTCGACTGAGTCAGCTGCACTGTAAACTTCCAAAGGCATGCATCTACTTCAATCGACACTGACCACATCGCAGCGACAGCTTCATGGCCGAGAGCAGCACTGCTAGAAATTCAAGTAAACGGCGGAATAAACTTGTTCTTGTCGCATGCAATAATTGCAGAGCCCGAAAAACAGCCGTGCGTTGCTACCGCCAAATTCGAAGGCAAGAGCCATACTCTAATTCAGATCTAGTGTGACGGGCAACGGCCGCAATGCACGAAATGCAGTACTCGGAATGTAGTCTGTCGCTACGATACGGAAGACGCTGAGGAAACTCGATTCGCCGCTCTCAGAAGAGAGAATGAAACTTTGCGGCAAAGAGTGGCACAGCTTGAACATGGCTACTCGACCGCTTCTGGAGACGCACCTCAAGGGTCACAGGCCTTAGGACTCGTACCTGACGAACACGCTGCATTTGACCGGGAGCGAGCCTCACAAATTGATCCTTCGCTGCGATCATTTCAAGACGCTCCACGTATCTGGCCCTACGGCTGCACTTCATCTCTCGAGTACGAATTGAGCTTGCGCTATCCCAACTTCTATCAAACTACACAAAAGCTCGACCACCATGTAGTACAAGCGAATTTGGAAAAGATAAAGGGCCTGGCATCCCTCAGTGAAAATGCCGCTGCATCAGGCACTCGATTCTCGCACATACATGCAACACCAGAAGATCGGGCTCTGCAGCCTTTGTGTGATGAGAGACTACAACACTTGCGCATTCATCAGTGGACGGGTGTGAATATTCCAGACCATATCGCTGCCAAGATGGTATCGTGGTACCTGAGGAATGACCACCCTATCTTCGGCTTCTTTTGTGCCGACCTGTTCGTTCGGGATCTTGTCTCCTGCCGGGAGAGATACTGCTCCAAATTGCTTGTTCATGTTGTCCTTCTATGGGCTTGTGTATGAACCGCCACTTCGATCACGACATTCCAAGACACCTACTAACATGTTCATAGTCGTCGTACGCCACTATCGATCCGACTGTGCTCTCATACAGGCCTATTCTCCACGAGGCGACGCGGAATTTCTGGCAACAGACATCGAATACCGCCTCAATCACCACTGCTGGTGCTGGCCTGCTCTTCAGCGCCTATCTAATGGGCGATCGTCCATTTGCCATCCAAGTACTGCGCAGAAGCTGTGAGATCGCCGACGGACTGGGTCTCTATGGTCCGCCGAGTGGTAAGCCAAGCCCACAAGCTTTGGATCCCAAAGCGAATGCTAATTATACGCTGCCGAGCACAGGTGTATCTCGTGGCCTCAACGAAATCGAGCTTGATGATCTCCGAGCGAAACTACATTTGGCTTGGGGTGGTTTCAACTGGGTCACGTATGCAACATCGACATCAACCATCCGATCGTTGCTGACATGAGCAGTTACAATTCATTCAAGTACCACCTCGACCACGTCATGAAACATGTGCCTTCTTTACCATTGCCGGCAAGCGATGGACTTCTGGGTTACGACACGGCGGGTAACGCCGTCTACTATCGCTCTCCAGATTACATGGGCCGCACGATGTACCACCTCTGCAACTTCTGGCTCATAGCCAATGAGATGGCGGTGCATTATTATTCCGACTCATCAGGCATGCTCAGAGATCGCATATCACTGGACTTCGCCGAAATCACGTATCGAAAACTGCTCGACTGGATGAATCAGAATCCCTATCCGAGACCTAAGGATGGCTCAGGACCGCATCATATCACGATATATCAGTATGATCAAGCTCTCACTACACTGTTTCGGGCCTACTCCTACTGACCCAACTAATAGTATTCTCGCGCACAGCTTCGTCCTTGACCTTTTTCATCCCTTCATCCACAGCGAGTATCAACGCCTCAAAAACTTCACAAGTACCGCGAGGGACGTCTACAAAGCCTCGCTCCGTCAACTCCGCGACATGATGCTGACATATCCGATCTATCATCCTCTCCAGACAACCTCGATATTCTGGCACAACACTCTCTTCCATGTCGCAAATTCAGCACTAGAAGATCTCTCCAATGTCGAGAATTGGTTCTTCTTCTACGTGGCTCTACGGCGTTATCAAGACATGGCGCAATACTATGAGTTCTTGACAACGATTCCGCCAGCCTTACTGGGGATGGCGATCTATCGCGGTGCTTTGCAACCAGGAGAAGCAAAATCTTTGATGCGAGAGCTGGAGAAGGGAAGTGCCAGCACGGTCAGTGAGGATAAGAGGCCTAGAGTATCGACAGACTGGGTCATCGACTTCAATATGGCACTCGTTGATGATCAAAGATCAAGGGTCTCGTCAATGGCGGATTATTACTTCGAGCAGACGGCGGGGCTCGGTTAGGAATGGCAAGATGACCTGTCTTTTCGCTGAGGCAGTCGCTTTCTTAGAGGTACCGAATGCCACTTACTTGCTTCTCAGAGCATGTCTATCTCAAGTCGACTCCACACCATCGACGAGGCTAGCACTTATATCCTGCCACTGCCATGATACTTTCCAAAAACATGCGACCCAGACAATTTTTCTTCCACCAAGTCCGCAAAAACGCCATGCGCTCAAACCGCTCATCAAAAACTTTCCTTCATCTAAAGTCATCGCCCCGACCCCGTCCCCTTCGTCCCCGTCGCCATCTCCTGCGCCATCTCCAACGCCCTTCTCTGATTATAAACATGTATATCCGTACACGCACAACCCACAGTACTAGGATCATGCGCCAAAGCCGTAAACCTAAGCGTACTAAGCGCATCCCTTAACTGCCTTTCTTCTTGTTTCAAAGCTTCATTTTGATGAAGAACTTCTTGAGCTCTTTGCTCGAGTTCTTTAGCCGAAGATTTCTTTTTCCGACGGGTTTTGGCTGCTGCGATTCGATTGCGTTCGCGGTAGATGCGGAGTTTTTCTTGTTCTTCTGAGGAGTCGACTTCTGCGTCTTCGGAGGGTGCTGTGCTGACTGAGTTGTTGCGCCGGGTGGATTGGGTGGTGGTGCGTTTGGGGCGCGTTGATGTGTTGGTCGTGGTGGTGGTGTCTTCGAGACTTGGAGAAGGTAGCTTTGCTGAGGCAAGGGTGCGTGCTCTTTTGGTTGGCGGTTGTTGTATGTCTGGTATGTAAGACATTGTGCTGGTTTGTAACGTTTGTGGGAAGTTGGTCGGTATTGATTCTGTAGATGTAGTGTTGCGCTGAAGCTGTAGTGAGCTCGAGGTATCTCGGGTAAACGGTTGGGTGAATAGTGCTGGTGATAGGTCTGGTGTACTCGTGACTGGTGTTGCGATTGAGGCCTCTTGCGGCCAATCGAAAGCCCCGAGTCCACTTGAGCTCAGCGAGAGAGCTTTATTCACGTCGATCGTGTCTTCCCATGATGGCAAGCTTTCATTGTGCAATGCTGGAAGGAGGGTTGTCTGGCACGGTAGAGGTTGAACGAGTCCGGTCATGTCGTCGTCAATGCTGTGTTTGCAGCAATAGCATTAGTGTTGCTATTCGATATCCTGAAGAGATGTCTAGGAGATTGATCGCTGGCGCTTACTTTGATTCCTCATGGGAAGGGACATCTGTGTTTGGAACCAGGGTAGAATATAGTTTGTCCATGCCCTTGCCGTTTGCATGGCTGAAGACGTAATGTCCTATATTCGTGCAAGGCCAAACGTGAAGCAAGCGCTTGTCTTGCTTTTGGGTCAATCGAGTCAAGAGTGGCGTGTTGCCGAAGGGTTCCCGAATGGACGAGCTGTTCAGCAGGTGGGAGGTGACCCTGGGCAATTGAATGGTCTCAGGCTTGTCGGCTCAAAGACCCAAGCAACCCGATTCTGTACCACCACGGCGAGTGGAGCAAGGGCCGTCAGGATCTCGCGCGGCTTGGGTCATCGAGCTTCTCGGTAGACACTGCGTAGCCGCGCTGCAGGCTCGATGTGGCCGCTTGGGAAGGCTCGGAGACGGACTGCCCTATGCATGAGCAACAAAATAGCCGTTTCGGCTTCTTGGTGATGATGAATTAGGCGATAGGGCAATGAGTGCGACCTCCTACACCCTTGCTCGAAATATTGCGACAGCATGTCTGGGGTCGAGGTTAGAGCAAGGCACCACGCATCATCAGGAGAGTAAATTATGCGATGAGGGCTCCGTGCCTGCAAGATGCCATCACCCGTATGCGAATGAACCGGCCCTGAACGGACCACGAGCTGAGAAATGGCTCCATCCTGCGCTGTATGGATGGTCGCAAAGGCAAACTCTAACCAGATGAAGGGTGCCACAGCTGCGTGTTTGGCAGGCCAGGGCCCGGCACGTATCAACACAAGAGAAAGTTCATTCGTAGCAGAGCACGCCAACAGGAATGTGTCGACGCTTCTAGACAGTGTACTCCGTAGCAAGTACGTAGGACAGCGGACTTGCCCCCGAAGCCACATTTGTCTGAGAGGGAGAAGGTCGTGGTTGAGGTGGATGAAGGCAGTGAAACAATGACAGGCAGACCCAAGCCAATCATCAACCGAGCGACATGAGCAAACACAGCGATGGACACCCGTGGCGGCGTCGGGACGTAGGCCGACGACAGGCACACGAACCCATCTCGATGAGAATTCCTGCAGCGCCACCCCTGTTTTCCAGTAGACTAGGCCTGCGCTGAGTGACGGGACTATCTCCGACACTCAAGGCTCCTCCGCTGTTCCTGCTGAGCTGAACGCTTGCCGTCACAATTACATAAACGTGGTCTTGCTCAATGTAATGGAATCTTTTCCTCTCCAGTGCGCTCGCAAGCACATCAACTGGAATTCAGCACCCTCTCATTGAGCATCTTCCGGTAAAAAGGGGTTGGAGAGGGTCGTCGTATGCGATGAGCTTGACGTTTACGCGCAGACAATCTCGATGCCTGAACCGTCGACAGTCCTCGCTCACATACGAACCTGTGCCGCCCAGAAGCGAAGCCTAGGGAAACACCGCGTGACTGGAAAACAGTGCATACGACGGCTTGTCGGAAGTGAGAGTCGGTCGCGTCATACCGCGATCTATCCAGAGATCAAAGGTGGTTCGAATGACAAAGAGCGCTGGAACGAGTGTCAGTATGCCTGGCCGGCCGCGAAAGACGGAAAAAATTGAGTGAACAGCTCTCCGGCAATTGAGCTCTTGACCTCGGACATGAATAGCTGGGAAATGGACAATTCAGAAATCTGCCGGCTGACAAGCAGTTCTCGCCTCATCGTGACCATGAGAGGCCGGTGGTAGGACTCTTGAAGACAACTTCGCCGATAATTCCCAGAGTATTCCTGTCGTCCCGGTCACATGTTCACTTGCCACGCTCATGCTGCGCTGGTCGCGGCGAATCAAAGAAAGAGCATGAGATCGCGACAGCCATACATGCGACTACGTTCCTGGTATAGTCGGTGCCGGTAACTCGTGGTCGCAAGTGTCGACTGATCAATTTACAGTCGGCAAAGTTTCGGACCGCTGACCAACCTTGGACTCTTAACGGAGCTGGCGCCGACAAAGGGTGGTGAAATTGACCAGAAAGAGCCTACCAACATGGCGCTGAGGTCAAATTATCGGGGTTTGCAAGGCTCTGCGCCCGAAGCACAAGTTGTGTAGTCGGAGTGTGAGAGACATTCGCCGCGAAATGCGCAGAAGACTCCCATGGCAAGCTCTGTAGCGTACGATCTTTGCGCTGCTGGATACAAGGGCTCTCACGAAACCGGCCTGGTGCCAAATGTGGGCGTGAAAATTCACCTAGGCATCGTCGCGCAGTCTTGCCGTTCCTTAGCCGTCCAATGTCGCGCGAAAATTGCTCTGGTCCAAATCAGCACGCACGTCAGACAAGTCCACGGTGAATGACACGTTGTGAGGCTCCAAGTCACACTCCCGAAGTTCGCTGGGCCTGCGCAACAGCCTGCACTCATGCTTCCATAAATTGTCTTGACTTCAGTTTGGATCGAGATGTGGCGATGTAAGCCTGTAGTTGCGTTGTCTTCCAGCTCACGGCCTGAAGTCGGATTTAGACCCCGCGATAAGGTCGAGCAGCAGACCCTGGTGCCTGTCCACCATAGCGGGAGCTACAGTACAACATTGGTGTATCCAGGGTACCAGAGACCAGGCTCATTCTCAAAAGTACCGACGTCATGCAAGCAGTCTTGCTGTTGCTGCTCATCTCTTGTCGCAGAATGCTATTCAGGTCGCCCGGGCCCTTTTGAAAGGAGTGACTTCTGGTCTGGCGCTGACCCTTTACATTTCCAGACGTAACCTAGACGTATCGGGGCAACGCGAATCTGCAAGGTTCGGAGACGGTCAGCATGCCGCTTGCACGACCTGAGGTTTTTGAGCCGGACTGAGCTCCGAAGCCTCTGTGCTTACTGTGGTTCGTCCAGGGGGAAGAGGTCGATGTGGCACGCATTCTTCATCCTCCTTCATGATGCTATGAGGAACCTACAGAGCACACTCATGCTTCCTCAGCGCCAGATACGGCAGTCTAGATGCATCGACTGCCTACGCTCTCCCCCTAGCCACATCATCTCACGGAAGGAAGTCTTTGCATGCTGCAACGCGCCTACGACCGACTGCGCAAGCAAACCTCGGCCTGCCGCTTCGTACTGCTCTGAAACGATCGCGATGTCCTCCAAGCTAGAGCTGAGATCAGAGCTACAATGTTGTAAGAGCACGTAAATGCCACGTGAGATGGCGACAGAGCCCAGCGATCGAGTGAATGCTTGCGCCATCGCGTCTGCAGAGGATCACAAAGTTTGGGTAGACGCGGGTCAGGTACGGAGGCAACTTCACATGCAAGAGACAGCTGGCAGTAATTGCCTCAGAATGGAAGGCATAATGTGATATCGAGACAGTTCCAGAGTCTTCGAGGCGGCGCCCACCGCTGTCTTCACAGCTCTCCTTCTGTTCTGGGCCTATGGGCTCCATTCTCGTGCTTGGAACGGAAGCAGAAATGATATCATGTTTCCGAAAAACTTGGCCAGAAGACAGCAGACCAATGACGCAGGCGTGAAGAAGGCTCGAACAAAGGTGGCCTCCTGACCAAATGTGAGGCGTTACTGAGGTGTGGCGCTCCACAATCGAAGGCACGTGCACGCCTGTGACGCTGGCATGACGTGCGTGCCTTCTGCGACGCAAACAGCTAACAGCTGCCCAAGCGATACGTATAAGAACTCTTCAGAGCTCTCCTTCTAACTAAATCACCGACAAAGACACAAACTCCATCAGACGCTCAAGCAACTTCACACCAAACCAATAACACCAACCCAAACACCATCAACATGTCTGCACCAAACGCTGATAAGCCAAACGAGGGCATCGTCGGCCAGATCGGCAACTCCATCCAGAACGCCGCCAACTACGTCTCTGAGACTGTCCAGGGCAAGTCTAGCGAGGCCAGCAAGGAGGCCAACAAGGAGCAGGCCAAGGGCAACACACCAAACGACTCCATGTCCGACCGCATCTCTGGTGCCACCGGTGCCATTGGCGACAAGCTCGACCAGAGCAAGCACGAGACCTCTGCTAAGGCCAACAAGGAGTCCATCTAAAGGAGTGCATTGAGCATACCTGAGCATCGGACGACATGAGTATGTTTACCAACATCCTTCAATGCCAGCCACATGCTAACATCCCTTCCAGCCTTTATCACGATGGGATTATGAGTTTTACGGCAGACTTCTTTCCGTCCTAGAAGACGACGAGTTGTTAAATACCCCAGAATCAAATTACTTTCTGTGAACTACTCAGCTGTGTCAACTTTCTTCTTCACTATTTCTTGCCTCATCTACGCTGAACGTTCCACGCTTGATTGAACAAACTGATGCTGCCTGACCAGATCGATCTTACCCCTCTACCCCCACTATGCCGCCGATCATGACATGCTTCGATGCGTCACGGCGATCTTCACGGAGGACCGAATGCGGGTAGAGCAAATTACTAGCGCACGACGCGGGTCGCGACGGAGGCAACGAGCCACAATTGCTGGATCACAGCTTTCTGGTCCACTTCCATCGTCGATTATTCGCGACCCGCCTGGTACCAGAGGTCGATGCAGACTTGCGCAGACTATCGGACGGACACGTGGAAGAACTCGGCCAATTTACATCATCAAAGACGAGGTATATACACCTGATTGTATGGACATCTCCAAGCTACAATACTCTGCAACGACCTCAACTCATCTTGAGCAAGATGTAGTCATGCCTTGCGCTGCCTGCAATACAGCTCAAATCCGTGACCTGTCGGCCACGCCTCATCTCAAGCAGAAGACATCCACATGACGCAGAAGCTGCTCGCACTTCACAGAAAAAGAGGAAGGAATACATCGAACAGCCTTACAATTACAACTATCAAATCCTTCTTCGAATGTAAAATATACATCGAATATCATCACACCTCCAACTCAAGAAGAACAGCTCTCAGTACTCATCACCGAAGAAGTACATGATGCAGAAGCTGCCTGCATGTCACAGAAATGAAAAGGGATACGTCGTACACTCTTGCAGTTACACAAAACGTCCCTTCAAGATGTACTCTATTATACAACATCGAAAATTACCCTACCTTCATCTTTAAGAACAACTTTCCGTACTCATCGCCATACTAAGCCTAAACACCCTCTCCATCTCAGCCAACAACTCTTTCATCTGAAACGGCTTCGTAACAACACTATCCATACCCGCATCCAACGCCTGAGTCTGTTGTTCACCTCTCGCGTTCGCCGTGATAGCAATGATCGGAACATGTCTCTTGACCCCACCGATCTCTTTCTGCATCTCTCGGATTTTCCTCGTACATTCCAAACCCCCCATAATCGGCATTTCAACATCCATTAACACGACGTCGAGGCGTTGGCCGTGCTTCGCGTCGCAGAAGGTGGATTCGCGGAGGTGTTGAAGGGCCTCGCCGCCGTGGTTGGCGAGTTTGATGTTGTAACCTGCTTTTTTGAGTTGTTTTTCCATGACTTTTTGGTTGACTAAATTGTCTTCAACCAGGAGGAGGTATTGGAGTTGGATCTCGAAGGGATTCGGGACTGTTGAGTCGATGCGACATGGTGTTAAGGAAGTTGATCCAGTTCGAGAGTAAATTACGGTTGAGCTTGAGCCTTCTCGGCCGCGTGAAGGGTCTGGGGCAGGGCATTTGTTGGCGCGGATGTAGAACTCGAAGGTTGAGCCTTTGCCATAGGTGCTTGCTACGCCGACTTGACCTCCTTGCAGACGAGCGAGTTCGCGGGAGATGAAGAGGCCTAGGCCGGAGCCGCCGTATTCGATGTGTCTGGGAAGAGTGTCAACAATGGGCAGCAAAAGGGATGAGATGGACTTACGTCTTGTGTGAGGATTGCTGGAAGCGCTCGAAGATCCGCTGTAGCTCGTGCGGTTTCATGCCAATACCAGTGTCTTGCACAGCCAGCATGAGGAAGAAGGTGTTCTCGTCATCGGGGTCCGGCGTGGACTTTCCGGACTCGCTGTTGGGCTGGACAAGGTACGTCGTACCAGTAGGAGAATGAGTAGGTCGTTCTTTGCTGGCGGACATTGTCACAGTGATGACTCGCTTCTTGCGATTCTTCGTGAATCGGATGGCGTTTGTGACAAGATTGATCAGGATCTGGAGCAATCGACTCGGGTCAAGAAGAGTCCATTCGATTCCAGCATCGCGATAAGACTGATCAACGACAAGCGCGATTTGCATATCCGCCTGTTGAAGCTCTGCGTCAAATAGTCGAAGTGATTGTCCGACCAATTCCACAGGCTTCGTCTCGCACGGAGTCACGATAAGTAGCCCAGCGTCCAGCTTTGATAGAGTTAGTACATCATCGATGATCCTCTTCTGATGCTGAATGCAAGTAGTGATAATCTCGGCATTCTCCATCTGGCTTTGTATTGTCTCTCGATCTACATGGACCGGTGCTGTTGGCTCTGTTGGCATGAGATCTTCCAAGGCTGCAAGGATCGAGCTAGCACAGAGACTGGTCGCTGAAAGCGGGTTTCGGATCTCATGTCCAACGAAGTCCATAAACTGCTCCTGTTGTCGTTTCATCTCCATGGCTTCGGCAAGCTTCCGGCCTTGATATGCTTCCATCCATTTTTGTCTACTGATGTCGATTAGAGCGCCTTGTATAGTGCGCACATCGCCGTCGGGGCCTTTATGCGCGAACGCGGCAGACAGAATCCATGTATCTCCTTCAATCTTTTTACCATCTGGAGTTTCACCTTCTACGAAACGCTTATTCATCCTGTGTTCGAAGCTGACGGCTTCGCCTTTGACAAGCCGGCTCCATCCCTCTTCGAAAATATGGAAATCTTCTTGTTTGATGGCATGGAGGAAGGCGAATGAATTAGTGGTGTTCTTGTCCAGACCAGTAATGTCGTAGTATGCATCATTGCCGAACAGTATGTCTCCTGAAGGCGTGACTTCATAGAATGCGATCGGGAGATGCGATGCGATGGAACGGAATCTTGCCTCTTGTTCCCGTGTCTCTTGCGCGGCGGCCTCAAGCTTTTCAGAAAGCATCCTGCGGTCTAAGGCGTCAAGCTCCGCAGCGGCATAGGCCTTGCGTGCTTCGTCCTCCATTTCCTTAATATCCGGTAACAGTACAGTAATTTGCTTAGACAGCAGTCGCGTGAAGTGCTCGTATTTGGCGTCATATGGTCGTCGACTGTTGATCCCAAGAATGAGAAACCCAATCCTATCTCCATCTTGTGCTCTTCCAATCGGACATAAGATAGCCTGCTTACACTGGTCATTGTACGCACGACTCTTGGCGGCATTGTAGATGAGTGAACCAGGCTCCAAATCAAGGACTTGTATCTGTCCATTCGTGATAAGAGTCCTGAAAGAGGACGAGATGTACTCTTCTGCCCACTCCGATCGAATGCACTCCGGAAATGCATCAGCGATTGATGCGGTGCCCAATGTCCCTTGCAGTTCCCAAGAGCGTGATGCCAGGATAGACTCCATATCAATTATGCCAGTAGATGCAGAACTTCGAGAGGAACAATTGCGTGACATGCTCGAGTACAGCGCAGCAAATGGTGCTTCTCGCTGATTGGGCTCCAGACCGTTCAAGATCCGCCTCCAGAAGCTATTAAGGTCTCTCGCCAGACTGGTCTCTTTTTCGACTGCCATGAGAGTGCCGATTTGCCGTTCGTGTTGTACATATTCGGTCAAGTCGCCGATACTGTTGAAAAAGCCCAGGTTGCCGTCGTTGCCACTAATTGGGATGATCGACTAGTCACCATAAGCCTCCAAGATACCTCCTTCTTTGACAGTGAAGATCTCCTTCTTTTCCCCTCGTGAACGCTGTCCAGTAGCATCGGCCTTCCTGAAGGCGGCTTCGAATTGCAGTTCTGCCCGATCTGGCCAGACTTCATGAACGGTTTGGCCCATTGCGTATGGGGGTTTGTCTGCAATGAGTCTGGCATATTCGGCGTTGTAGATACAGACGCGTTTTGGTCCCCACCATAAAGTTGATCCGCGCGGGTCAGACATGACAAAATTGACCCATCTTCTCAGAATTGAACTCCATGTCGACAATGGCCCCAGAGGAGTTGCAAACCAGTCCAGCTGCTGGAAGAAACGGACATGGTCAGATACAGGATCGCTCGAATGCTGCTCGGGACGTGTAACATCAAATGGTGATATCGCATCTCCGAGACCTTCGTCGGTAGCAGACCGTTTGACCTTCAGTGGGCGCTCAACGGCCTTCAGCTTCGCTTGGTATGGCATCTGAAGCTTCGCCCAGCGCTACTTCAGTGTCTCCAGCAGCCAATCTCCGTCTCTAAGCTTCAAGACCTCAAACAAGTCATCGACGGTGGTGTCATCTTGCCCGCTGCTCAATTCGAGTCCCTCCACCACTGACCGGCACTATGCCAGATAGTAGCCCGATCCTCGATGAGCCGGCCCGCGATCTTGCGCTGGCTCATTGCGCAAACTGAACCGCTGCTGCTATACCAGATGACGTCGATCACTGCCCGTTCTTGTGGTAAGTGATGAGGCCAAATTTGTATTGTGCTTGCTGTGAGTGGCGGTATTGCTTGGCAAAGCCGAATAGAGTTCCGCTTCCCGAGGACAGCGACAACGACTTCAGACTGCTCCAAGACATAACAACCTGCGACCCTGCCTCAGTGAGCGTCGCTGAGCGCGCAAGCAGCCATCATCCGGCAAAGTATATCTCATCGAAACGGTGGCCATGCATTTGAATTCGAACCGACAATCCTGCAACAGCTGCGCACTCCCGATGCCTGCTGGACGCTGAAGACGAGTGCGCTTTCAAATGTCAAGCGGAAGGTTCGTGGTAGCGTTAGAAGGTCAGCAGTTCCTTTAAAGGCAACTTGGTACTAATATGACGGCACAAAGACCAGGTCGACGCTGAAGATGTGATCACCAGCGGACCTTTACAACGTAGGCTTACATGAAGCTCAAGAGCCTCTCCATTCGGTTCATTCTCAGTCTTGGAGCCGAGAAGAGCGTGGCCAACATCCTCTGACCTGCCTGGGACATGGCTGCATGAGATCTTGGCCCCCTTGGAGAGGACTTTTGTACTCTGGTCTACGCCAGAAAGTCGTACTGGTACCAATACCACGTTCTCGGACGTAGATTCGGACCCCCTCGAAAGGTCCGCGAAGCAGGGGGAGCTCTTGTATTGAGCACGGTGATGGGTCGATGAAGAGAGGAGGAAAGGATGAGAATGACAGCGAGCTACAATTCACCCCCGTGTGCGGACCTAGCTCCGAGACTGCGCCCATGCGTAGTGAATTGGGTCACTGTGTATTAAGGAATGGCCTTTGTGAGCACCTTCCGTACACAGTCTAGGTACTGTGTTTACCAGCGTGAGCGGCGTTGCGTCCATGGAAGTCCAACCTAAAGCGCTGTTGACAGCCGCCTGCCATCGAAGCAGCCCGTGTTCACTATATCCACAACCATGATCATGTGAACACTATGCGTGACTAATCGCCGGGTTCTTGTGGCCTGAGCGCAATCTCGTGGCTATCTTTGGTCTTGTATCAGGAATCTCGCATGAAGGGATGTATTGTGTGCTCTACTCGCAAGCAGTTGCGTTTTAGTCTTTCTTCTGTACTGCTCGGTACGTGCTGCTGATGCTCACATCTTTTGTGATGATGGCATCTTCCTTGAATCTTCTCGAGACGATGCGGTACGGCAGACCACGGACAGGACAGGACAGGACATCGTCACGACGTCAGTACTTGTGACACTCTCGTCCTCCAGCAACGAACTTGCACTTCTAGCCACGTGGTCGCTGCTAACTCAGAATAGCGCTTCCCCTCGCGTTGAGAGATGAGGGGATATCCTAAGGTATTGGGCAGGTAACGGAGCAGAATGATGCAACTGCTGTGGTCAACCATCTCTAGCCTTGCCATCGAGCACGAAGCATCTCCGGAGCTCCCTTGGAAAAGCTCGCGGTTGAGTAAAGAAGGTCCTACTTGCTGATAATGGTGAGCCACACTCTTCCGCCATCGCTCAAAAGCACCATAGCTCTGGCATGGTCTCCAGGGTCATTGCACCTTACCCGCTCGTTTGATCGAGCTCGCTAAAGACCTTGCGGATGCTCATCGAGGCCAGCGTACAGACTTCCTCTCACGATCCAGACTCTCGGGCGGGCGCGACGAATGGAGGATATAAGAGCGGACCAAAAGATAGCACAACGAAGATGGAATGGGGATCACGGAGAGCTTCAAAGGGTTCGGGAGCAGAACGCCTCAATGTGGATGCGAGTTCATGTTCGCATCTTCTCTCAAAAGAGTCTCGCGATCGCGAACAGTTGTCCGAGCAGGCGCAACTTCGACTGGGCGTCACTTGCCGTACTGGCGGCGACCAAGATTGGTATCGTCTCAAGGAGACTTCGAGTGAAGAAGCAACTCTTCCCTCTCACAGAGCACTAGCAATCTCTAGGTAGGTCGTATACTGTCTAGATTAGTAATGTCTACATCTACGATCGTCTGTGGAAGGCACGATCGTACAGTGAGGAATGCGCACATGAGGCGTCGATAAGGGGACAGGGCAATGCACAAGTCGTGACTTGAGGTCGTGAATCATCACATCAATCGTCTCCACACATGTACACATCAACCTTACGCTCTATCGCCGGAGCATAGTGAACATGCATTCATGTATTTCTTCGGGTGAGCAGACCCCTTTAAAGTCTCCACGTCGACTCCGTGACCATCGACGAAATTATCTGCACACCCGGCACCGGAAGATGCGTCTCGGGATGACAGAACGCCTACATGTTGCTTCCAAGCCCAGCTTACCCGTCGGTCCTCGCGGTTAATGTCGCATGATCGGAGGACTTCTGTGCTCAAGCGTGCTCCACTGGTCGCGGAGGCGGCCTCTTCTGCGAAGAACAGCTGCACCTGCAGGGTAGAGACGGCAGAAGACCTAATGCTGGTGTTCAAATGCAGTCCATTCTTGGGGACCATCAGTTTGGGTATGCTCCGGCTCGGAATGGCGCAGAGCTTTGATGTAGCAGAAGGCTCACTTACGTCGCCTTGCCTGATGGATGAAGGAGTCTGATTATTGCTGGCAAGACCACGGGACCGTGAGCACTCACAACGTGGTCACAGATGACCATCTGCGGGAACGTGGTCGAGCTCCGATACAGTCACACAGGTCGAAGGCTCTCAAGGTCGAATGCAAACCCTTGCAGTGTGTCCGCCCTGTGCTTCACGTTGTCTCACCGAGTGCACTTTGAGGATACGCGACTTGGGCGTAGCCTTGAGTGGCATTCGACAATTCCGTCTCTCTACGGCCTCGACATTTGCTTTTTGTCAGATTGATGGACGAAGACGAAGGAATGGTGCCAAAATTGTCGCGTCACTATGATCCCCGCTATCAAAGAGTGGCTGCCCTGTGCTCGAATTGTAGTGACAGAATTTCGTAGTCAAGTCCGAGACCTCCGGGCTCTTGGTATCCTATCCGAAAATCACAGTCTGCTCCTGCTCATCAATAGCATCGATTCGTCCCTATCACGTCAAGCTTCCCGAGACCTTGGATAAGTAAGCACTCATCTGATGAGAAGACAGTCGTGTGATATAGTCCTTCGTCCTCCAACGCCATCGCCAGACTCCAACCTACCATTTTGCAATCACGAGAACGAGGGCAGCATCCTCAATCGCCCGTACACCAGTGGTATATTCAGCTACAAAAGAAGGAGAAGTCTTGACAATCAAGCTCAGAGCGGCCGCTGCGGTCCAGGCTTCTGCATGCTTTGTAGAAGGGTAGACACGTCGCTGTAATACTTGTTCCAGTCAGAACTCGACGTATTGCTCGCCGGCTCGTCTTCTGGACGAGCAAAGTCATGAGAGGAGACAGATTCACCGCTCGAAATGTTGCTTCCGTGCGCGGGCGCACTACCAGCACTGCTGAGCGCTTCCATGGCATGAGGCTCAGACGTGTTGGACGTCCGGCGTGCGGTCGAATCAGCGTCGGACGCGCTCGCTCGCCGAAACACATTGTCAATGTTTTGTGCCGCGCTTGGGGCGGTACTTGATGATGCAGAAGCTTCGGGCGTGCCGTCGTTGATGATGTAGTCGAGCGTTAGTCGATCTATCTTGCCATCTCGAGACGCGCTCGAGCATTGTAACTTCCGAGAGTCCGCTGACGATTCGGAATCCGCTCTAGAGTAGGTGCTCGGCCCAGAGCCTGAATGCTCGGAGACCGGAGACGTAACATTGCTGGCGGAAGCGATCGACTGGTTGGCTATCGTAGCTTGCGCATCGGTATACAGCTGTCGCAGGCTTTCGATGGACTGGGCGTCGGTCGATGTAGCGGACGACAGTGTCGAAGGTAGACTTGCTTCTGAGCGAATGCGCTGCAAAACGGTGAGTGCTTGCTCCTCGGTTCCCGATCGCAGGAGGTTCAATATCGATAGAAGGCTGTTAGACTGCTCCTCGCGTGCCTGCCACACCCTGCGCGAAGCTTCGTTGCGACTCTCTTCTGGCTCTGTACTGTAGACACAAGGCTGTCGTCTGCTCTCGCATCGTCCGCAAGCGGGCCTTGCGCCATCACACTATGAAATGGTCAGTGAATCGTACATACTGGTCATGTCGCGTGATTCGCCCGACCTTCGTCTTTCGAAGCCTACACTCTTCACAAGCAGCTCTCACAGTCACTCTCTTCAGGCGTTCATCGTTGTCTGACGGCATTCCGAACTTAGACCCTGTCAGTCATATGATTTTTGGGGCGAGATATGCGAATCCCGATGGTTCTGTGCTTCCACTGCTTTTATATTCGATAGACCACAAAGGCCACGCCTTCAGATGTAAGTACTCCGTCAATTGATAACCCGGAGTCGTTCCCGAACAAGCTAAGAAAGCCGGGCCCGCTTCCTCGTGTCTGACAATCGAGCGATGAGACTGATCAGACAAGGCGAGAATCAAGGTCCAAGGTCCTCGATCCCAATCGTGATATTCTTAGAATGTGCAACAGTCGCTGGCATTCTTTCTCACATGTTGCGTCAGGTGTACGCGATATGAGTCCACATCGATTACACGCGTGGAGGACCTCAAATAGGGCATAGCCGGCTCCGAAACGCATAACTAATTGAATGCTCTCGCCATTCGACCTGAAGCCTGTACGCAACATACCTCGCATGGAGAGAACATCCACTAATGCAGTGCGGAAGGGACTCGCCAGCCTCGTGTGCTACACTCGCCCACTCGCTCAATTGCTGAAGGTCCGATGTCCGTTTTGCCGCTTTGCAGTGACCAGGAACTCGAGGCCGACTTACCGTTCGTGCTGTGCGAAGCCGTTTGAAGATTATATCACATGCCTCTCTCCCAAAAGCGACCCTATTAGAGAGGTTGGCAGGACGGGGCATGCAACATGAAGCTCCATAATCGGGGCGATGGACATCTAGCCGGTTATTGCAGAAAAACACATAGACAGTGATGCCGGTATGATGAAGAAACGCTCGAGAAGGGCCTCTTTTTGCTGTGACGGTCTCAAATGGAGAGAACGCCGTGCCGAGACCCTGGCAGACATCCCGATCAAGCGCAGGGATCTATAGCGGGCTTGTGCTCCGCCAAGCCATCGACAGCCTTTGGACCCTTGAAGTGATGTGCTTGTGATGCCCGCCTGTGCCCGCTCATCCCAAAGCGCAAGCTCTCTGCACATTTCCGGTCTATTCGACTGTCGTGGCTGGCGGGTGATGTTCTAAGAACCTCTGCAAATCCTGCATACATAATTCGACCACTCGAGGGACCTCGGTGTGGCGATTGAAAGGCTTATAGACCTGGCCAGGCTCTTGCTCTGTGTCAACGCTTCCCAAATCTCCTGGTTGAGAGATTCAACTGCCATGTACGACTGCTGCCTCCGAACCGACGTGTGGAATCCTTCACTCCGCTAGCATTTCTTCACGGCTACATGGCTAACATGAGGCACAAGGGAGGCGGAGTGGAGCAGGACTGCAAGCGAGCAAATGACACATCCTCGTCAAGCAAGGAATGTGAGCTGATATGATGGTACATCTCCGGCGTTTTATACAACAACTGAGCACTTGTGAGCGAAAGTGAATCTTGCGGTCCGGCGAAGTCGCAATATCTTATATTCGCCACAGCCCACCAAATTGCCATGAAAGAATTGCTCACATCAATCGTCTGGAAACTCGTCCTTGATGTTTGATATGAAGATGTTCTGCTGCGCATCCCATCTTTTGAAGTAGCGACCAGCCAGCCTCAGCAGATCTTCACTCGGGTTCTCGCCCGGCTTGCATATTTCGATATTCTCCTCCGCGACGTAACGGGTGCTCTTGTCGTCGGCCCTAATGATATAGTCAGCGGGGTATACGCATAAGACCGTGTAGTAGGCCTTGCGAGGAGGCGACTTTGGCGAGCCGTACACTACATTGTAGAAAGGCTGATCTCTGCCTCGGGGTAGATCGTCGACTCGCATCTGCTCGATCCAGCGTTGTTCTGCTGTACAGCGCATGTTCCATCCGATGATCACGCCCTCGTACCCGTATCTCTTGTGTCTGAAGTGGTGACCAATCTTATACGCGACATTCTCCGTACTCTTATCTCGTGGCGACGGTGCTTTCTTGTTCTGGTCTGCTTTACGCGCTGTCGTAATGAGGTGTAGAAGGATGGTGTGCTCGCGCTCTCCCTCGAACATCGATGGGATATGCTTTTCCACCAAATTGATGTCTTCCGGATAGTGCTTTTGGAAGTGCTCAATGAGATACGGTAGACATTGTCGTCGTCTGTGAAGGTCGGAGGCAAGGTTCGAGCTACCGAGCACGAGCATGGACCAGAGCATGCTGTACCATGCAGCCTCAATATCTGGACCTCGACTGCGAGATGACATGCCGCGTTGTCGCTCCCGAGCCTCTTGTACGGAGGTCATGATGTTACGCCCAGTGCGAAGCGCAATCTCGATAGTCGGACTGGCTCCTAAGTGGTGCATGTGCTGAGTACTCGGCGCACCCATCTGCAAAAGTCGCAAGCGCAATTGGTCTTGCGAAACTTCCTCATCTGTCCGCCATGGGTCCATGTGCATCAGCTCTGGCTCAGCGCCTTGGACGAAGAGCTTGTGCTTTCCATCAAGGGTGAGATCTTGCGGAGCTTCGATGACTGCATGAACATGCTGTGGATAATTAGAAGGCCTGGCATTGACGCCTAGCCGCCGCGCGACAGCGCAATAGATGGCCACGGACTGCAAAGGCAGGGATGTATGAGGCTCTTCGAAAAGAGCCAACGACAGAAAGTTGTTGCGCAATGCGTGATAGTCTTCCTGGTTCGTGTTGCCTACCAGACTTTCGGATCTCAAGTATCTCGCAACGCGTAGTGCCTTCATTCGAATGGAAAGATCGTCGAACTCTGGATCCCTATCCCGAATGCATTGCGCCAGGCGATCCAACTCGCGATCGATATCGCTGAGATCGCCTTTCTTACCGCTGAGCACGAAAAGGTCGTAGGAGCCCAAAACTTCTTCAAGCCGCACCATCTGCCTATCCTGCAGCCTTTGCCACTTTTCTAGAGCGGTGGTACGATGGACCTGACCAAGTATAGCATCCGCAAAGTAGCGCCTACAGAGTACGTCTTCGGCATCGTCTGAAGTTTGATCGCGCTGAGCCATCATGAGATCTTTGATATCGTATCCGTGCTTGGCTATCGTCTCCATGCGTTCATATCGAAATTGCTGGGTGGTAAGCAGATCATTGAAGGCTTGACTGGCTTCATGATCGATTTTCGACCTCTCGTAGTATAGTTGTTGCCATTTCGTCTGAGATGGCGGCGCATCCAGCCTTTCTGATAGTTCATGGTGGCTCTCCCAATATTTCCACCTCTCTATGCAATGTCTTCTCCATACAAGTGGTTCATAGGTGATCTTGTTACTCCGTTTGGATGCTTTGCCGAATGCTATTGTCTCGTGGGGTGGTAGATGGGACACAATGAGCTGGAGGAGCTCATCCGGCAAGCTGAATATCGGCGGTACAGTCGTAGACGCTGGAGCGGTCGCCATGCTGGACGTGATTGTGAATAATGTCCATTGCGGTATGGTTTGGACATCGACCCCAGAGGTAAGCACTCATGACGCCACCATTTGAGCCGAATGCCGCCGAGCCGATTCTCCCAACAACAACAACACCTTCACGCAACTTTTACACTTTCACACTCCCACGAATATCGTACGCAATACTAGAAGAGCTATTCGCGCCCGCCATGAATCCTTCATCTCACTCTGATTTCACGCTCGGAACCATGATTGGAGCGCCTCTTGCCACTGCTGCACGAAACTGAGAGCCTCTTGCAACTGCTCTCTTCGGGCTGACAGGAGTGCCATGAAGACTCTTTCCTGATGCGGGAACCGCTGCTACGTGAAGTCAAGATCATTCTGCACGCGCACATCCCCGAATGGTGTCCGCTAAACGTCCTCTAATGCTTTCAGAACGCGCTTGCTACGCGTCTTGAGAATGCTTGGCATTCAAAACATGTCTGGCTGGGAATACAATACCTCTCAGCCCATTCCAGGATCACCAGTATGGACACTTTGCTCATCTAGTCGATGATTACCGTCCAATCAGACATATCTGGCATTCTTCATCTGGCGATCTTGGCAGGTTCTGCTTCTAGCCCCATCTCGGGATGCTTCAACAGACCTGCATCGTGAGGACGGTAAGCGTAAGTTGCATGATCCCGAGTTCTTCTGCTGAGAGCCTCTACAATGGTGGCATGTGGTATATGAAGCAGACGCAGACGCAGACGAAGCCTCAACCACTACCCGCAACATGACAATGCAAGTAGCCCCGATAAGAACAACTCAATTCACTAATTGGCCCACCCCTACCACAAGCACGACAACAACTACGACCGCAACTACAACTTCCGCCAGACACACCGCAGCCTGCGCCACGGCTTCCGCTTGCGGTGGAGCTCTCGGTCAAGGCGGCTGCCCACAGACAAATGGAGCTGACAAGTACTGTTTCTGCAATTGGGATGTCGATGGACTGAACACATTCTGCACCAACGATGATGTCACGACTAACTGCTATACCGACGCGGACTGTGCTCCGGATGGATTCTGTGATGCTTATAACACACCTTATGCTGGCCAGATGGGGACTTGCTCGGTGACTGCGGGCTGTGTCAGCACGTACACCGGGAGGTTGAAGAATGTGTTTGGGACGAAGCATGAGTTGGAACTGAATGTGACGAATATGGTAGGTTGAGAGTGCTGCATGAAGGGCTGTCAAGAAGAGCGTGGCAATAGGATCTGAGGTGTAGGGACTTCATTGCGGTCCAGTGCTAGCAAGAGAAGTAGCCATTTGCCGGCAAGTTTCTGGTAGGTATTGAATGGATTCACTTCAGTATTCTCGTGCGCTCTAATCTGATGGTCTACCTCCCCAAGATGTGTTTTGGCAACGCACGTGAATCTTGGCAGCTGACTGTCGCGTCACTTCCCTTTCAGCGCCGCGACTTCACCTCGACTCGCGCCACAACATAAACATCAGCGCGAACATTCTGAGCAATTGCACGATACACAGCTTATTGACCGACTCGACATCGCAATTGCCCGAAGGAACCCGCGCACGATGTCCTCGAAACCTCCAGAACCCGAGCAAGACCCATGCTGGCTCCTTGACCGCCTGCCCGCTGAGCTGCGCAGTGAGATCTACGAGCTCATCTTCGAATCGGATCCTGAAGAGTCTGAGATCCCTCTCTTTGATGCCAAACCACCAGAGAAGGCGCTACTCCTGACCTGCAAGCAAATCTACAACGAGACCAAAGTCATTCATCGAGACGCGCACCGAAAGTACTGGAAGGTGAACTCGTTTACCGTGTGGGGTCCATGTAATGTCGAGCACTCAAAAATTCGTGCCAGGGACGTGGACCAGATCACAAAGCTCTCATTCGATCAGCCGGAAGTGAGCTACGAGGACGAAGATGAAGTCATAGGTGTCAGATACGATCTTCATGGACGGTACTGGAAAATGTGGCAAGATGGTGATCTGAATACGTATAGACTGTACATCTCGACCCTCTTGCCAAGACACCCGCGCGGTTTTCACCTCGACTACATGCATGAGGATGATGAGTCAAAAGTGCCATTACGCCCAAGCGCGCCACTGCATCTGCAGCTGTCGTGCCTCTTCATGAAAGCCAAGAAGTGGCAGATTGGGTTTACGGAACTTGAGCTGCCTGTCTGGGGGCGATTTACGCAAGCTTACGAGGCTCCTCCGCCGCCGCCACGTGAGTTGATCCGCCGCTGTGTTGATTCTGCTCGTTGCTGACTGACCTTGTGTATAGCACCGCCGACTCCTGAGTTCATCCGACGAGCGTTTAGAATGACATAAGCGGAGCTTCACCGAATGTTGACGTCCGCGTTGCGCTGAAGACAGGATTGAGCGTTGAGATGAACGTTTCTGCAGGTGCATCGCAGAGCGTCTGAACCATAAGCGAGATGAGGATGCCTTGATGTGAGCTATCACCTGAACGCCGGAAGTGGTGAATATCATCATCGAATTGGTTGAATGAGCAAAAGATGCGGACCAGTAGCTCATGACCAGAATAAAAGAGGCAAGCGCAGTCCTAAACCAAACACAAACGAGACTTCAGCCGTTCTCAGCAAGACGACACTCTCACAAAGAGCGGCTCCCTCTTCACAGCTGCCGGCAGTCCATTCCTCATCCTTTCCTCCTCCGCAATCCTACCCGCCGTCCCGTCTTGAACACAACGCTTCCAATCCTCTTCAGCTTGCGAGCCGCTTCGATCCTGAAGCATATCGCGAACCAGTCCAAGAAATTTCTCCCTCGTCAACGTCGCGGAACACTGGCCTTCATCCACAAGTCGGAAATGACAGCGATCCATCTTATTTCTTACGCATGGGCGCTGAGTCATCGAGCAGCCACTCAAGCTCCCTTCACAAAAGTCTGTTTTGGCCCAGTTGTCGAAATAATATTTATAAGGATCTTCGGAGTCAGCAAACGGAATGTTGTTCAGATTGATCTCTGTGGTGCGCTGACAAAGGCCGTAACTGATCTTGGCCATGTGTAGTGTTTTGGTATGGAGCTCTTTGCAGTCGCGATTGCATGGTTGTTCATCGTTGCTGGTGATGAAGGCGCATTCACGTGCGTGTCCATTCTTGTAGTATGGACTGCCTTTTTTGAAGTAGTCACTGTCTTTGCCACAGCCAGCGTAGCATGTTATGTCAAGCTTCCGGATCTTTGAGAGACTCTTTTGTCCGACGTGGTCCAGCCAGATTTTTGCATCGTCCAATGTGAAGTTATGGAAGCTGAAGCGAATTTCGGAGATTGAAGGTTTGAGAGGAAGTGCCTCTTGACGGACCAAATGGCAGATTTTTGTGAGGACAAGAGAACCAGTGACTGTTTGGGAAATGTGTGGTGCTCCGTCGCCGCGTCCGTATAATTTCACCACTAGCTCATCTGAGTGTGCTGCTTCGTAGATGCGCAGCCTGAGCTCTGGCGGCAAGCCGAGAAAGGAAGCTTGTGGTGAATAGCTGTTTTCGGAGTCCATTTTCCTGACTCCTCAGAAACGTGACCGTGGTTGGGCGATGGCTGTCATGCAAAGGTGTAGGAAGTGAGGTCATGCCGAACAGTGGAAGAGCCTACGTTGCACGTCAATGATTGGCACGGTGGCAGCCGCAGCCAGCTCATGTTGCAGGAGGCGGGGAGCTGAGCTTCCGCATTGAGCAATGAAGTCATGCACGGTGGAAGGTGCTTTTGTTTAGTTTCGCTGTGGAGAGGACGCTGAGCATGGGGCAGTCTTTGGGAGAAAGGTGCCTCCAGCTTTGGTTTAATTCGAGGAAGGGACATTGCCATGATGGTGGCCTCGATGGGAGTTTCCATTTCCCAATCTAAGAGCCGTGATCTCTGACGGCTTTCAAAGATGCTAAGATCCTGTCCGATCTCTTAAATAAAGAGGCTTTATGCAGACCGTTAGCGTAGGAGTCGGACAGCGAACGACAGAAGATTAGATCGTGTCGTCACTGCCATAATGGCAACTCTCCGTCTCCTGGTTGGCAAGCAGCCGGTGGACGCTAGCTTAAGTTCACGGAGGCGGAGAATTCACCGTAGCGTAGAGGAGCACCGTGAACACTTGTGGGAGTCCTGGGCTGACGGTCTTCAGGTACTGACTGCAGTTTGAAATTCCGGACAGTCAGCCACGTAAAAGACTGTGTTCGACGGCAAGCCAATCTGGTCTCGTGCACGATGTCACAACATACTGGCCACGTTTCTCACGCACTCCTTCATGACAAGCGCTCGACCAAGAGTAGATGGAGGACTTGAGGAGTGCGGCCGAATGAGATAATGCGACTGTCCAGATGTTGCGGTTGTGCGGCATGCTCGAGACGCGTTGCATCGACCCGGCCTTGAAGCATCTGGCAGCATCATCCTCAGCTTCGCCGAACACGAGCTACATGAAGTGTATCTGCTCTTCAGCTCATCTGCAAACAATTGTGTGAAAGAAGAAATTCAAGGTGATGTTCGCAGCTGGATGACAAGAGCTGGGAGGAGCACGATAGACGAGCGACGCTCATTGGCTGATGAGCACATCACCCGAGCAACCGAAGGATCCCTGCATATCAACAGACGCGCCTTCCCGATTTCCAGACTCACTGCACTTGCACTTTCCTGCTCCAAGACAAACGGCGGAGCCGCACAACTGGAGCTCACCTGAAACGTCCCACCGATGCTCCCGAGGTGAGCTTTCGCTCGCGCACAATCGCTTTTCGCCTTCACGAAACATCCCTCGCCAACATGACTTCGACACGGACACTCGCAACGCCGTGTCCTGCGCCGACTGGTCTTAACCCGTCGCATCGCAGGATCTCATCGTTGGAGTTATTCGCAGACGACACTACAGCCAACATTGACTACACACGAGCTCTCGACCAGCCGCTCACGGGGATCAAGCCTAGGAGGCGATCAATGATGGGCGTTGGTAAAGCAAAGAAGGCAGCACCTGTCACGGTGTTCGAAGACGTGCAGGAGAATGAGGAATTGGTGCTTGGTGACAACCGCCAGAAAGCAGTTCAAGGTAAGACACTTTTGAGCAAACCAGCTCAGAAAATGGCTATGGCGGGTGCAGCAGTCAGACCGATGGGTGGACGCAGAGAGAGCATGATGGGTGAAGCAGTCAGATCAGTTGGTGGACGGAGGGAAAGCGTGATGGGTGGTGATCTGGGTGTTGGCAAGGCGAATGGTGATTTGAATACTAATGGCAGTCTGGCGGACATGCGAGCTGAGAGAAGCGTCACATACGCCGCTGAGAAAGAGCGCAGCGAGACTATTGGTATCGCCAGGAAGCCTCGCCGCGCCACCATCTACATCCCAGAGGACACGACTGTCATGACCATTCATCCTGGTGTCGATAACACCAGTCGACTGGATGACACATTCCACCTGCCAGCTGCTCAACCTTCACGTCAGCCGGTAATTCCAGAGAACCAGAGGGCTGAGAAGCAGCTGCCAACACGCCGTGCGAGACAGTCTCTAGCTGCAGCGCCCAAACGTCTTCCGTTGCGAGAGTCTTGCTCGACTGAGAACATGCCTGGTTGGGATGTTGCGGGATGGTGAGTGTCTTACTTCTTTCGTCAGACTGTTGCCACCTTACTAACATTTGCAGCAACACTGGCAAAGAGAATGTGCCACCAGGTGCTCTTGACCAACTTGAGAAAAATATGAAAACTCTAGGCCTGGCAGAGAAGCAACCAATTGCGCGCAGACCTCGCCCCAGTCTGATGGAATCTATTGCCGAATCGCGTCGCCGAGCCTCGCTGATGCCTAGGCCTTATGCTCGGCCAGATGTTGAGCAACTTCAAGAGCCTATACTCAAGACAAGAGTCTCCTTCAACTTCGATCGTCGTCGACCGGCTGGAGTTCCGCGCCGCACTGTCACCACCGAGGCCAGCTATGAGGTCCCAAAGCGGCAGTCAGTCATGCCTATGAAGAAGTCTGGTGCTTTGCACTCGCCGGTCATTCGCTCTGTACCACACAAGGAGCCCACGCCACCGAAGCCCAAGCCGGTTAACTTTGCTGAGGAGAAGCAGCAGATTCGCAACTTCATCGCCACGAAGCGCAACGAGCAACATGCTGCGAAAGTGAAAGAGTATCCAGTCCTGTCTGGAGACCTCTCTCAGCCAGAACTGTATGAGAATGAATGGCTCGCATATCAAGAGATTGCACTCACAGAGATTGCAAACGAGATCTTTTCCAAGTCGACGCCGGTCTCGCAGCACTCGCTCGATGGCAGTGCTTTGCGAGAGAAGCTCGTCGAGATTTACAACCAGCCCGAGATCGCACTCCTGCATCGTCGAGTACAAGCATCACTGGAGTACGGTGCGCTCTCACCACCGCAGGACTCATTCTCAACCCGCAACCCAAGCCTCGACATTGGCTTGCGCAAGCGACTCATCGGGCTATGGCTTGACAACTATGATGAGACTGTACTTCGTATTGCAGCCGAAGTCGTCGCTGGCAGACAAATCCCAGCAACGAATGGAGAGCTTGATAGCACTCTCGACTCCCACGCTGGTAGACGCGCTCTCAACTCATTCCTGGAGCTCTTCTTCGTCTGTATTGGTGATGTTGCATACATGCCTGGCCACAACACCAACGGAGATGGTGATGCAATCCGCTGGCGAAAGATGATGAGCCGCGGTCTCATGCTCATCCAGCTACTTGACGAAGCGAAGACGTCTGGATTCTTCGAAGGATGCCTCTTCAAGCGCGGCTCTACGAAGAAGTCATCTGTCGAGGTCCTGAACGCTTTTGCTGCATTGCTTCTTCCATCTGTCGGAGATATTGGCCGCTCGCTCAAGCACATGGGTTACGAAGTCACTCAAGTACAAGATCCTCTGGACGAAGTGGTGTACCGCATTGAGAATCTCGCTGTTGATCTGCGCGACGGTATAAAGCTGACTCGGCTTGTCGAAGTCCTGCTTTGTTCTCGAGAATCTCGAGACCGAGGCCGCAAAGGTCTGGATGACACTCTTGCTGTTCGCACGCCAGACGAGACTATCCTCTTGACTTGTCTCGGCGTCCCTACGGCTAGTGCGCCGTCATCGCGCCCTCTCTCGAAGTTTCTTAAAGTGCCATGTCTGGGTGCTGCGGAGAAGAAGTACAACATCCAGGTAGCTCTGAGCGCTTTGGAGAGCCACAGCATCGAAGGCATCAACGTTGTCGGTGATATCACGGCGAAGGATATCCTCGATGGCCATCGAGAGAAGACTCTGAGCTTGGTGTGGCAGCTCGTCAGTGCCTTCGGCCTCGAATCTCTCCTCAACTGGCGCGAGCTATACAACGACGTGGTCCGATGCAACGGCCGTGCAGAGGTCATCAATCAGCCTGGCGATGTCCTCACTGCTACTGATGGCCACAGCCTGCTTCAGGAATGGGCTTCGGGATATGCTGTTGGAGCAGGCCTCGCCCCGATCAGCAACCTTACAACGGCATTCACTGATGGCAAGGTTTACACTGCGATCCTGGGTGCATTTGCTGCCTGTATCTCCGACAACGAGAAGCATTTCGCCGTGTTGGGAACCCCGAAGACCAGCGAGAACATCCGCAACCAGCTTTCTGCTTTGGGCTTCAGCAAAGCTTTCAGCAATCAGATCGTCGGCTCCATCGGTACTTTCCCGAGTCGCGAGACCACGATCTCGAATCTCGCCCTCCTGGCCTCGAGACTTCTGCCATTATCTCGTCGCTACAACGCCGCAGTTATGATCCAGCGCGCTTTGCGCAAGAAGTTCGAGCGCAACGAAATTTTTCGTCGCATCAAGTTCCTCCGTCTTGCCGTCAAGGCCGAGGAGGAGCAGAGACTGCTGGACGCAGTCCTCTTTGTTCAGCGCACTTGGCAGAAGAAGCGCAATGCTCGTGTCGAGTCCTTCCAGTCCCTTGCTCGAGGCTGGCTTTCTCGCACTCAGGGCTGTTCTGGTCGGCGGAGAATTATGGGAGGTTGGTAAATGTTGGAGTACCGCACTACGAATTGAATGATGGAAATGAATGATACGAGAGGATTTGGCATGCTTGTACAGGGCTCCCGAGGAGGAGCTTGTATGTATCGAAGAGAATTGTGAATGTGAAGATCTTGAAAACGGGCTCTTTTCTTGCTTTTGTTTCCTCGTTTCTGGTGGGTACTCTGCTGATGATGTCGGGATCAGAGGGTGCTGGGGATGGGAATCTGGAGAGCTGAGGCTGGGTGAGGAGGGCTATTCTGGTATGTTTTTCGCAATTTTGGAGGCTTTAACTCTGAGTTGCAGATAGGTACAAAGCTGATGAGGTCGCAGATGATCTTTGCTGTTCGTGGGACGTGGGAGAGCTGAATGCAGGTGAGGAGGGGAGTTTTCGCAAGATCCCACCCCTTTCCACATCTTTTGCTTCGATGCTAGCGCATGTTCCAAGGTAATGAAGTCGCAGCTGAGAGTTGCTGCACTTAAGAAGCCGAAGAGCGAGACACAGGTGACGACATGAGTTTTGTTAAGGTCTCACTTCTGGCTTGGCTTCAGCTCCGGGATGAGCGCTCTACGAAGCTAATGGAATCGTAGCTGGAATTTGTTGCGCTTGACATGTTGGAGAGCGGGATGCAGGTGAGGTACGACCTTTGGTGAGTTATTACATCTGCTCTTGGTTTCAAATCCGAGCTGATCGCACTACGAAGCTAATGGGATCGCAGCTGGGGGTTTATGCGTTGAACATGTCGAAGAGCCAGACGCAGCCAAGGATCTGAATTTTGCTATGTTCTCACCTCTGGTATTGGCTTCAGCTCTGAGCTGGTGGCTGTGCGAAGCTAATGGAATCGCAGTTGGAGCGTGGTGCGCTTGAGAGATTCTTGAGCGATGAGCAGGTGAGAAGGTAGACCGAAATCACCTGTCCACTTTTTCCTTTCCTCTAAGGTGGCCTACGACGCCCATGGTTTTGCAGCTGTAGTCTGACTGCGATCGAGGAAATGGAGATTGTAGTGGAGATGAAGAGTAAGGCTCAGCATGGTCATTGATCACTTCTCCGCTTATCCTGCTTTGCGATGGACGTCGGAGCCCCTATCGTTTGAATTGTAAGTTGGCGATCCTAAGCATTCCAAGAGCTGAGCGCAGGTGAGTAGGCAGTGTTGGATTAGTACTCGATCACTTGTTCGCTTCTTGATCTGCTTTGAGATGGTCGTCGAAGCTGATACTCTCTCAGCTGGAAGTTGCTGCGCACAAGAAACTCGAGAGCGGGACGGAGGTGAGGCTGGGGATCGACTTGTGCTCTTGATCACCTTTACGCTTCTCGCTCCGCTTTATTGCGCCCTCCGGAGCCAGCAATGTCGCAGCTGCGAATTGCTGCATTCGATGACATAACGAGAGAGAAAGGTGGGTGCGGAAAGTGAGGCATATCTCATATCACCTGTGTGCGGATCGCTCCGCTTTCAGATCCAATTCGAGGCTGATAAGGTGGCAGCTAGAAGCCATTGGGCTTGAGAGGACAGAAGAGTACTAGTAGGTGAGGAAGGAATATCAAAGTACTACTCGCTCACGTTGCGCCCAAGACTCTAATTCCAGGTGGTGTACGAAGCATCCGGCGTCTTAGCTACCGTTTTCTATGGTACCTGTGGTCTATCGAGCGAAAGCTGCTGAATCTCTGCAAGATTATGCCTCGAGACCGACGACACAGCGAACACGCCTGTAACCAAAGTCCGCTGAATCGTCGACGACCTTTGGGCACCTTCTGCCGAAAAGGTATGCTTGACAGCTGGAATGAGAGTCCATGGCGAGATCAAGTTCCTGCGAATGACCTTCAGCATGGAGGTCCGACCTCAAATGTCAGTGTAAGTTTCAACTGGGCCACTCACGAATTCGAATCTGCTCGGATATTGATCGTGCTCTCCTTGGCTTCTCTGCTTGATATAGCATCGTCTCTGAGACTGTCAGTCAAGTCACTTACTCCACTGGCACCAGAATTAGACATGATCAGAGCACCGAGACTGCCATTATACCACCATTGGACCAGGTGCTCAGGCTTTGCTGATACGTTGAGAGGCTGCTCAAAACTGGAAGACCCATTGGCTGTCTGCGACGAAGCAGCGAATCCTCCATCAACCAGTTTCAGGTTCTGGCCGGCTGCTCTTGGTCGCCATCTAATCTGGTGCACTCGTATGGGCCAGCCGGGCCAGCCTCTCACAGGTGGGATTGATGTTATTCTTATGATCAGGTCGTCATTATTCCATGGTCGCCAGAACTTCCTCAAAATAGGCACGTATTCGTTCCCCGCCCGCTATATGTACCGTCTGCGAGAGTGATCAGGAGCTGGGATCTGCTCAAGAAGAAGGACATCGAGATCCTGGATCAAAGGACCAACGTGATCGTGATCATCGACAGCATGTGCAATTTGGACCTGCTTTGTTACGCGTCGCATCATGCGAAGGGTCTAAGTCTTGCTGAGATGGGCACCGCGCATGCAATGACGGTACTGAGATTCATTTGCGGCCAGAGCCTTCCTTCTCTTGCCAAGTCGGAAGAACGTTTTTAAGGTCACTGCTTTTCGACTTGTCACGTCGCGGACATCGATCCTCAGACCAGTGAGATCAAATGTCGACTAAGTGCGCAAGGATACGATGCAGAGCAAACTCGGTCTCGAGGCCAGGCATGGGCTCTTCTAGGATATACTCAGACATATGCTTGGACCAAAGATTGCCAATTCTTGGACATTGCTTGTGGACTTGCGGAGCACTTGTATCGAATTGAGGGCCTGCCTTCTTCAGTCACGAGAGGGCAACATGTTCCACTATGGGACTTCAACGCACCTCTCGATGATGAGTTCGATCCACTTCGAAATTCTTCTGCTGGTGTCATTGCGGCAAATGGCATGCTGGTAATGTCTGAGATGCTATTCAACATTGGCTTGCAAAACTTGACATTGCGATACCGAAATGCAGCCATGACGATCGTGCAAGATACTCTCGACTTTGCTCTTGCACCAGAACGGGCCGTCATCCCTACCAGGGCCGCACCAGAATCTTCACGCAGCGGAGCTTGAGCCACGACATCGTTTTGATGCGTTGCTTGAGTTTGGGACTGCTAACAATAACGCCAGCGCAAGAAAGCGATATGCGAATCATGGCTTGGTGTATGGTGACTACTACCTCGTCGAATTTGGTAATCGCTTGCTCAGAATGGCCCATGCTTGAGTGGGATTCGAATCTCTCCGACATGTGTTGCACGCGGGATCGTCAGCAGCTGTACACCAAGAGTCTGGAATTTCGGTGTCTGCGGCAGACCTTTCTGGCGATTGACTTGGCATGTTGAGAATCAGGCAGCTCTATGCCATGACATTGTAGCTGCGGTGTCTGAAGTACATGTACTCCTCTGCCCTCCGAGCTAGATAGCCCGGGACACCGAAAGAGCCTACAGGGCTGAATGAACCGGAGCATTTTTGGGCGGAGGTCCAATGTGACTTAATGATGATAATCACCTCACGTGGATAGCTTCTTCGTCGGAATCACTGTTACTGCGAGTCGTTGACCTGCTTTGCCGCCGGCTCGGTGGCATCGATTGAGAAGGCGCCCATGCGTTGTCCATTGGGTATCTGGTGCTGTGCACATCTGCTTTCGCGTGTGTGGATATACTGGTCGTCGACTCGACATACTTTGGGGCAGAGTACTCTGCGCCAGTCCTCGGAACTGCATAGAATCTCTATTCCAAGGTCAGCAAAGTTCATGCGTCTAGAAGAAATCAAAGAAGGAGTCTCACACGTACTCTGCTTCGCCCTTGCCCGACACAATGCGCTGCTCATTTCTCAGCAGCAGCATCCCACGTCCAAATCCCATGTGTAGGCAGATCGCAAGAAGGATACTCCAACACTGCTTGACGTCCTCCGAATCGTTCATATTTTGCACTGGACCAACATCTCAGGCCAGTGGCTGCTTCTCTGATTCTCTTGGAGCTGGTCGAGGTACTGAAAAGCTACGCAAACGTGAGTTGTCTGTGTCAGTCTTGTGTGCCAGCGGTCACTATATAGACAACCTGGTCCTTCCAGATGGCATTGCCTATCTTTCCAAGTTCTCCGCTTGACCTTTTCGAGAATGTCCGAACAGCCGAGCATACCATGCGATCTGGATGTTGCGTGAAGTACACCGCGAGAAAGGCCTTAAAATCGAGATCGGTTTCCTTCATTGCCCTCCTCGTTGAGCGACTAGTGTACTGGATGACTCCCGGAAGATCGCTTGAAACTGCTCTGACTTCCTCTGACCTGGCACTATGGCTCTCAGATGCAGTGTAAGATAGGAAGGTCTCGGCAGCTGCGAGCCCTCACTTCGCTGTCACCATCACTTGCAAGACGCAATGAAGTTACGCAGCAACCAATATAAATCAAGCCATTCTTTCTGGACTTTCATCCATACAACAACGATCTCTTCACACCACCGACACCATCCTGCATACTCATTCACCTTATTCGGCCGTTACGACCTACTTTCACACCGTCATATCATCTCACCATCTATTTTCGACTTCACCACATGCTTCACACCACCGATACCTCGCGATACTCTGTGGATCTGACCCGCGAAACCATTGGCAGAGCACGTCGGCCTCAGTAGCTATTCTTCTTGAGATTTTGGTGCGCCTCATCTTATGCCATGGCTACTGATCAGGACAGCATGCAACTCTCCTCAGTCACAAGCTCTGACGAGGATCATTGGCGTAAGAAACGCACAGATCTAGCTCAATCATTTCGACGAGAGCTAGAAAGGATCTGTGGACTGCCGGAAGGCAGTATACAGATCTCGGACGCATCTCAAGGATGGATATTGAACACCGTCCTCGAGCTGGTTGTCGATCCTGAGCATTGGGAACTCTTCGGGCAGAGGATCGGCAATCGAGTTTGGAGCTCATTCACCTACCACATGCACTGGAAAGTCGACAACGATGAGACCGTCTTTGCACTCATGGGCAAAGATGCCTGGCAAAGTGAGCGGCGTGATACTCAAACTGGAAGCCTCGTTCGTAAAGTCGAGAACAATGATCCCATCGACTCCACGAAACGAATGCAGACGGTCAGAATCGTGAACTTAATGAAGGAAGCAGACTATGCGCATGGACTCACCAGAGAGCACGAAACCATGGCTCATTTGCTCAGGACCAGTCTCAGGCTGAATCATCGCGATATCACGACAGTCATTCGCTTCTTGGCTGAGATCGGCATTCGGTGGAAGCGAATCAACAGCAAAAAGACTAGCAAGAACCTTGAGAATAGAGTCAAATGCCTCTTCGGGGGAAAGGCTCTCATGCTGCGTGCTGCATTGGACTTGCTGCAGCTTGCAGCCACGAGTCCTTACTTTGACGAACTCCCGGCAGCATTTGCCGACCCCATTCGTCTTGCGGAATTGGCAGATGATCATGAGATCTCCGCTGTCAACCTCTCCTACCGGGAAACCTGGGCAGTCTTTGCGTCACTGGAGAGTCCAGAGGCGAAGCAGTACCTTCGCAACTCGTATCCATCCTTTTTCAAGAAGTGGAGCGAGACCACAGCCTGCAATCCACATGTCCAAATCTTTGACAGATTCATCCAGGGCCGAGATTATTGTATCCTCATACAGTTTACGGAGGACGAGCCCGATTACGATGCTGTGGTCGATGTGATAGGTCAACTCCGACAATCATTGGGAGCTCCAGAGTCCCCGAGAGATGTCTTTACCTTACCATTCAGGATGACAGGGCCGAGCACTTGGTTCAGAATCGATGGTGACGAGGACATGGACTTCCGAACCAAGATACTCTCTGATCGCCTGCGTAGAGCCATGAATGCGTCCCTCACATTTGGCTATCTTCGACCGATATCACCCCTCGCGGAGCTGATGACGCCTGGCAGACCGCCTATTAACGTAACGCTTTGGGTTCGACAGAGTAGCGAAGAGTCAAATAAGGCTGGCTCCATGTCCCGACAGGCAACGACGTTGATCCATGCAGTAAGTTCAATGCTGCGACCCGGCGATCACGTGGACCTCTTCGCGGAAACCTGCTCGACCAACAAGCACGCTCTTGTCGAACGGAACTTCTGGTCAATGCTCTTGCTAGACAGGCCCAACTATGTCTTCACTACCAATCCCGACCGACTTACGAGGCGAACAGACGAGGTCGATCTCGTCACCGCCGAGCTGCAAGCACATGGAGGAAAGTGGATCGTTCTGGGTGATGCTCTTGGTAGCGACCACGAGCCAGCAACTTGGTATGAGGTAAAAGGTCACACTGCAGAAATCGTTAAAAGAAGGCTCTTGTTGGGTAAGCTTGCTCACATCGCTCGACCAGGGAAGTGGTATTGACAGTCATAGGTCGTAACATAGCAGCAGGCGCAGCCACTCACGCTACACACTATCACGCCACCATCAGACTTTGCGATTACCTCGACCGCCTTCATCCGGATGAAGATAGACCAAAACAGGTCAGAGACCTTACCGATATCCTGGAGGAAGCCATATCAGAGCACGGCTACAGACGTGTCCTGTTGGTTGCGCATGTCTCTCCATCCTGGACAAATACCGAGCAAGAGAGCCTGGACATCTCCATAATCAGGCAAGCCAAGGCCTTGAGAACTCTCACCGCTGACTTAGAAACCAAGGTCTATCCCTTTCGATGCAAAGAGCAGAAGAACTTCTTCCGGGAACTCAAGGAAGGAATCCAGAAGCTCGGTGGTCGCACATTGGTGATGAGCATCAGCGTGGACCGAATTTGCACCAGCATGCAAAAGTACGGAGAGCTCAGAAATGTAATCGAGAAAGGAAGAAATGGCCTGATGTCGCTCGCCTGGGACTACCAGACCATGTTCGATGTACGCACAGCGTTGCGCCTTCCTCCCAAATTTTCGGACAAGCAGGTTTCGAACTGGGAGGAGAGTCTGAAGTCTCAGCAACGAGCGCCAATGCTCAGAACGATGTTCCCATTGATTCAGCCAGTCCTCTGGCTCGGGAGCAGTCGTGATCAGGACAGGTAGGTTCTGTAGCCTGGGCTTTTGAGCAACACCGCTGACATCTGCGCAGTCATCCCACTTCATTCGCAGGTGTTCGTCACGTCCAGAGTGCAGAGAGATTCAGCAATGCCTTCGAGATGACTAGATATCAAGGTGACACCCACACTGACCCCGAGCTTTTGAGAGCGAATGGAGTCAAGACCACTGCTAAGGACTCCAAGAAATGGGCAAAGCATATCATGAAGTAGGTTCCGACCGTACTTCTGGTTGAGGTAAACTAATCGCCATCCAGGGTCACGGGTCTTCCTGCTACGTCCGTCAGAGTCCTGTACAACAACGGCAAAAACGCGTACATCTGCCGTTGTTGGTATGGTGCAGGCACGAAGTCTGGGCACGACGAAGCCTGCTTATGTCGTTGCCAGTACTGCAGACGACAGCGAGCTTGTCCCTGCGCAGCTATTGGAAAGGAGACCGTCCCATGCGAATGTCCCCCGATGTGCAATTGTCGTTGTGACTGTTGTCATCAGCACAGCCCTGAGCTGAAGAGGCAGCAAGAAGCGGAGGAGGAACAGTCGAAAGCAAAGAGGGCAAAGCGCATTTGCGCGACTGAAGATTGCAATGGCGAAGTAAGCTCGCCCAGTCCTTGCTGACTTGAATACTCCAGCTGACAGTTCTCTAGGCTCCGGTGAGGGAACAGACAGGTGACTACTGCCGCAAGTGTGCCAAACGCATGGAAGAGACGCCGATCTGCCACAACCCAGAATGCGCCAATAAGACTACGCTTAAGACAGGACTCGCGTGTCCGGTCTGTCAAGCCAAGGGGCCCAGCTTCAAGTGGTATGATAACAGCGATCGCCTCACGAGAGCATGTGTGGTAGAAGGTTGCAATGATCCAGCTCCGATTAATGGTGATTATGGTCGGTACTGCGGCTACAGGTGCTACAACGGCTCCAGGAAGACCGCATCGGCGAAGGCGCAGGCTGATATGGAAACGCGAGTTGCGGCTGGATAAATAGTGACAAATGAGCTTGGCCTTGGAGGAGATGCCACATCAGAGACTGCGGTGATTTGGCAAAAGCGGCTGAGAAGTTCAGTCTGTGCTGCAGCGCACACTGCTGAGAAATAGTGAGGCGAGCCAGCAACGAGGAGGATAAGTGGTGGAGGACACGGTTCGGGCGGGGGCGAGGTCGACCGTAATATTCTTAGCCGGAGAATGACCACTCCTCCCAATCAACCACAGACTGGTTCCTGCTCTTGTATACCAGATCCTTCCAGCATCTTGGGAGAGTCGTGCAGTGGAGGCATTTCCCATCGACCCAAGAAAAGACGCCTTGTTCAATGGCTCCACTGACTCTCCACTACGGGCGATATGGCTCACTGCTCGCCTCTCTGAAGATTGCTACTTGCAGTCGTTGTCTGCATCATCGTCTGGCCTGGCATCTATCGAAACGGTGTCATGGGCAAGTTCGACGCGTCGTGAGTCAAGAGAAAAGGAGAGGAGGGACGCGTTGTTGTGAAGTCAGGACATATTTGAAGGGTATGCACTAAATCTTGACGGCCTCTAATCGATACCAAGTCTTGGCAGAGTCATCACGTTGCAGCGCGGTTTCTCTCCCGCGTCTGTGCAATCGCGACTCGGACTACAGTATGCAGTGCAGTGCAGTCGCTCGACATGAATGAACAGGTACTGCTTACTTCGCACCGCATTCGCTCGTTCATGTAAGAGAAGTGGGAGCAGGAAGATGACGACCTCTCATACGCCAACAGCGCTCAAGCGTTGGAGCTGCCAGGACAAGCAGCTGCCGCCAGTGAATCACGTCAAGAACATCCATATCTACGACTTTGACAATACTCGTGTGTAGAACAACTACCCACATTGTGCTGTAGCTGTACTGATATGGATATATCGTAGTCTTCAAGTCGCCCCTTCCCAACAAGGCAGTATGGAACACATCGACATTCGGCTCGCTACAAGCAGAAGAATTCCTTTATCAGGGCGGATGGTGGCATAATCCAAATATTCTGGCGGCAACAGGCGAAGGTCTCGAGAAAGAGGAGGCGCGAGCATGGGAAGGCAGCTGGAACGAGCAGATCGCTGAGCTGGTGCGGCTCTCCGCGGAGGAGCCAACCACGCTGAATGTATTGCTCACTGGCAGGAAAGAAAGTGCTTTTGGCGAACTCATCGGAAAGATGATTGCATCTAAAGGCCTCGAATTCGACATGGTCTGCTTGAAGCCCGCAGTGGGCCCGACAGGCGAATACTTCAACAGCACCATGCACTTCAAGCAGGCACTGCTGCGGGACATCGTCTTCACATACACTGACGCCGACGAGCTGCGGATATACGAAGACCGCGTGAAGCACACCAAAGGCTTCCGCGACTTCTTCTTTGACCTCAACAAGCACTTGATGGATGCTGGCGAGAACTCACCAAGAAAGCCCTTCAATGCTGAAGTCATTCAGGTTGCGGAGCAAGAGAGCTTCATGGACCCAGTTACCGAAGTCAGCGAGGTGCAAAAGATGATCAATATCAACAACCAGGCCATCATCGATGGCACAGCACCTGCCAATACCACACCATACAAGATCAAGCGAACTGTCTTCTATACCGGCTACCTCATTTCGCAGGAAGACAGCGAGCGCTTGAAGACGCTAATCAAGCTACCACCAAATTGTCCCGAGCACGAAGTCAAATATCTCGCCAACAACATTCTCATCGTTCCACGACCCGCGCCCAGGAGCATACTCGATAAAGTCGGTGGCATTGGAGCAAAGGTCACGTGGAAGGTGACTGGCGTTGCAAACCTCGAACAGCGAGTCTGGGCAGCTCGTGTCGCTTGCATCACGCCTGGTGTCAAGACGTATACAGAGAATACCACTCCTTGCGTAGTTCTTGGCACGCGACGCCAAGCAAAGCCGATTGAAGCTAGTCGAATACAGCAGTGGCAGCCCGTCACAGAAGACCAAGCCTTCGAATTCGAGACGACTGTGGGCGAGAAAGTCCTTCTCAGAGTCGAGGAGGAATACATGAATGAAGACGAATACGAGTCGTCTTTCCCGACAGCGAAGAACGCCCGAAAGCACCCTCGCGAAGAAGACTTCACACCGCGGCAGAATGGCAACAAGGGCCCTCGACCCCAGCAGCGGGGCTACCACAATGGGACGAACAACTCAGGATACCAAAACAAGCGAGGCGACTTCGGCTCCCAACGTGGCGGCAATGCAGCTCGCGGCGGCCAAGGTCGTGGTGGCCAGCAATTCCAACGCCGACGCGGCAACGATCACGGCGGACGTGGCGGTGGTGGTCGCGGTCGTGGCCGCGGCAGCTACAGAAGCCTGGACGACAATGTCGGACAAGGCTACGGAAGCGGTGGGATGCAATACTAGCAGCATTGATACCTTTCCCTTACCCTATCCCTTACTTCGACCATACTTTTGTTCGAAATTTGCTGACAGCGCCTTTTCGCGAAGTCAGAATTCTCACGCGGCGCGAAGTGGAACAAGTATTCGAGTTTGGACCGCGAGCGCAACGGTCATTTGACCGCAATGACAGCGAGGACAATGGCGGCGGAGTACTGATGGAAAGCATGATGAACATGTCGCTGGCCGAGGGTTCTACGATTACCAAAGGCGTTTAATGGATTGGTGGAAAGCGACAGCGACAGAGTTTGCTTGTATGGTGATGGCTTATTTTCATGATTAGCGAGGAGTCTGGCGCGTGCATGCATTAAGAGTATTCATGTACAGAGTATCTGGGCAGCTTGTGAGCTCTGCTCATCATCGTGATATCGCTCATTTCGCGGAGTTCCTTCCCTTCCCATCGCTCAAGATCGCCACTTCACAGATTTGGCTTGAAATCCGCGCCAAGCCCCGCAGCCTGATGCTTTCCACGCAGCGACGGGACTTTTCAAAGACTTGTCCCGTGCATTGATTTAGTCAAGTCTGCCATCTCCATTTCATCCTCCGCAGCACTAATCCTGTTTGGTCGCTCAACAAGAATCTTGGCACACATAGGTCCAGTGGCACCGAGCGGAGCATTAAAATCTTCCACAGGTCGAATAGGACATGAAGGTAAAGATCGCTCGACAGCGCTGTCGGCCAATATCTCTTGGTTTGTCAATGGAAAGACACACATCGGCCCGCTGGCTTTCACAGCCTTGGTCGCACCGACGGGAAACGACGCATCGAAACCTTCGGGAGCCTGAGCAGAGTGCTTAGCAAAATACTTCCTCCTCCTCATAGCAATCATTTCGCGACGACTCATCGGCTCGAGTGCCATCGGTCCACTCTGTCTCGGCTTCCTCGTCTTCTTCTGTACTCTGCTTTCCGCCCTCTGCGCAAGTTCCTCCATTTCCCGCCTCGTTCTCGCAGCCAATTCTTTCTTCGCAGCCAATCTCTGCTGAGAACTCGAACTCCTAATTAACTTGAAAGCTTCGACTTCTCCCATTTCTTCGATCCGCTTTCTCGCGCGTTGGAAATTCGTCATTGCTGACATTTCTGCTAGGAAGCGGAGGCGGTAGGCCGCGGATTTTTCTCGAGTGGCACAACTTGGGCCTGGTTCTGGAGAGGGAGAGTTGGGAGCTGATTCGACGTATGGCTGAAGGCTGGCCGAGTGCGAGAGGTCTGACATTTCATCGTCTTGGAGTTGGTGGTTTGGCGACATTTTAAAGATGCTCTCGCTTGAGTGTCAGGCTTCGACTGACAGGACAACGGTCGCTGAGCGTTATCTTTATTGAAAAATGGGAGATTCAGTCCTCATCATGTCTTTTGGTTCGGCCAAACAGCCAGAGCTCTTTCATGCTTACCAAGGCTGAGGACGTGAGCTTATTTGTGACCGATCACCCGCAGCCTTGTGTCATTGGCTTGGCAAGATGGGACATTCTGGAGCATGATAGTTGATTGCAGATGAGTACGAAATGACATCGGGGTATAATACGCTACACTACACAGGCGTCAACTTGAAATGCCCAAACCTCACCATTCCAAAATCATCATGATCATCCCGATACTGCCCGTTACAAGTCAACTTGAACTCAAATGGCACATTGAGACTCAATCCATTCTTCACCACATCACCTCCTGGCGTGAACGGTCCTGCTCTAATAACGCCATTCCTCTGCGAGATCTGTTCAAGCCTCTGCGCAGGGTAATCCGACCAGATTGGAATATTGTAGTTCAGAACTTGAGAACCTCCAGCATTCAAAGAAATTGTGCATGAGTCGGTACCTTGGTCACGGAACATGCCAAAATCGACACGATATTGAACGCCGGGGCATGCAGTGACTGTTGTGGAGAATTCTGTGGACACTGTGCCTTGGTTCTTGGGTGTGCTGATATAGAACTCGTCTTCGCCGTTGTTATCGCCCGAGTAACCTGCGTTGAAGCCATAGGTGGGCTGACCATTGGTAGTCGGATTCCACGGGCTGACGCGCCAAGCGTCTTCCCAGCCGGAGGTGAAGTCACCGTTCTCGAAACCTGCTTCGCAGACTGGAGAAGGCTTGAAGCATGCTCCTTTGACGCAAGCAGGCTTGTCGGATGGGCAGACGTTGCCGCATTTGCCGCAGTTGTTGGGATTGTCGCGGAGGGAGAGGCATTGGTTGCCGCATTGGTCGATTGGGCAGACACATTGGCCGCCTTTGCATCTTGTGCTTGGATCGCAGGTGCGCCCGCATGCGCCGCAGTTCGAGGCTTCATTGCTGAAAATGTTGGTGCAGTAGGCGTTTTGCGCATTGGTGCCGCAGAGGTTTTGGGTGCCGGGACAGGTGCATGTACATCGATCTTTACCAGACTGGATGAAGGCTTCTGCTCCTCTGCTGGAGGAGACGACCGCGTAGTAGAACTCGGCTGTCTTGACGCAGGCACCATAGATGAGCCACATGTACCAGACCTTCTTGCTTGCGCAACCATCGTTGATCATGTCGTTCAGGAAATCAGTGTTACATTGCTCGAATGTTCCCTTCTCGCAGTTGTCGTAGCATAAGTCGTGTTTGTCGCAAGCTCCGCCAAAGGTGAAGTTGGGAACCCATTTGGCACCGTTGGCGTCACCACAGCCGTTCTTCACAGGGGCACGAACGCCATCTCGTGCCTTGCAGATCAGAGAATCGGGAGTTTTGACACAGCGAGGCTGGACTCCTTGGTTGTAGATGCTGCGACGAGCCTTGCGGGCTTTTGCCGCGACAGCCAGAGGGAACGCCACCATGCCCTTGGCAGCAGTGCCAGCGGTCATCTTTGTCGTACGCCCAGATTTGTCCCACGAGTAGGCAGCACCATTCTGTACGACAGTAATGGCCGCTTGGCAATCGACCTTGAAGACGGTGGTTTGCATCTGTTGACCATTCCGGGTGACAACTTTGTTTCCGGTAGATGAAGTTGTGAGAACGACGTTGCCATTATTCAGCTTGGCAACATATCGTGGTGGCGACCCTGCAATGACCATGTCGTAGACGCCAGCAGGTGCACCTGCAGGCTTCTCGAAGAAGTAAACAGGCAAGACATATTTCGAAGCATCGCCCATAGCATTCGCTTGAGCTTCGGATGTCGGAGATGCCAGTGGCACCAGACCCGTAGTGCCAGACATAACGATGGGCATAAAGTCCGAGTCGAGCAGATTGAACTGTTCTGAAGTCTTGCTTGGGTCGATCGCGCATGGCCGGCTGTTTTCTGTAGGCTGTGGAAGGCCAACCGTGTTGGGCGCAGAACCCATGATTGACACTGTCGGCAGGGTGAATTGTGTATATGTGTAGGTGTTTGTGAAATTTGGATCCTCACTAGGAAAGACGCCATCACCACCAGGATCTGAAAGTGAAGGACTGTCCCCAGGCTCAGGATCTTGTGTTGGCGCTGGTTCAGCTGGTGTTGTATTTTCTGATCCTGAGCCAGCACTGGTAGTGGTTGAAGTTGTTGTCGTGCCGGACGTGGCAGTCGATATCGTACAGCCCACATCCCAGACTCTATAATTGCTCGATTCGCCATACTTGAAGTTGACTCCGGCAGCATTGTTGAACAGCCAGCAGAATGTGTTGCTGACAGCAAAACTCTTGCATGATGATGACTTCTTGCAGAAGCTCATGCATCCTGTTGGTGTTGTGTTGGCTTTCAGTACCGAGACTGAGTATGGTAGTTGGTTCTTGACACCCGTCACGCCGCAGATGGGAGTGTTTTGAGCGACCGCGATGGCGGCTAGACACGCTACTGAGGCGATCTGAGGCGTCTTCATGGCGAAAAGAGTGATACTGCGCAATGCAGAAAGAAGAGATCAATGGCGGATGCCTCATACTTATGACTACCTCTCTTCAAGAGCAATTCTGGTAGGCGAATACAGTACTCTCGGTGTGTCCGTAAAGCCAAGGCCGTCAGCCCATCTAGAAGTGAGCACGGTATGCAAAGTCATACCCATCTTCAACACCTTTCGGGCTGGTAGCGAGTCTCTCGGCCTATAGTCAACATCCATGGGCAGGAAAACGTTCTGTGGCTGCCGAATCTCAACGGCTGAGAGCAATTGCGGCGTTCCCACGTGGTCGTAGAAGGCGGCACGCAATTCTGGTCGAAGTCAAAGACGCCTCGAGGGTTCTAGCAGCGCATCTGTATAGTCTTGAAAGTACGCTTCAGAGCAAAGTTCGAACTCATGGCTTGCCAAGGTACGATGGATGAGCAGCGCTGCGAATGGAGTCGATAGCCAAGACTTTGATGGCTGGCTGGAAGCGCCAGAAATTCCCGGTCTAGCCCAAATTGGTCGAAGGAGTGAGTACTTTGCACGTTTTCACAATAAGATGGCGTGAGAATAAGCCACACAAGACTTCTGAGATCTACGAGATCCTCGTCGGGGCAATCCGAAAGTTAGAGCCCTATTCTGTTACGAGATCTGTTACTCATGGTCATGACTTCCTCCTCCGAGTCTCACGATTCGCCCGCGTATCTCGACATACCTGGAGGTGATCTTGACACTATTCGCCTGCGTTCGAAGAGCTTGTCGCGATCCACAGGCGATCAAAGTCTTGTTCCAGGAAGGTAACCTTGAACTGAAGCGCATTGCTGTTTCCTTTCTCATCTGTCGTACCAATGGCGCAAGGCCGGATCAGAACAGGGCGCTGTCTATATGGCCAACCAGAAACCTTTGTCTGGTATGCAAGCCGTTCTGACCTGCATATCTCGCGTGGACGCCTTCAATAGAGACAATCTCGAAAGAGATGTTGGACTAAAGGGGAATTCGTGAAAAGCTGTTTAGGTAGAGACATCTGCAGGCCAAGAGATCGATGAAGATCCAGCCGGTCTTGGCTGCTTTGCGGCTCCAAAGGATGTGTCGCGCTGTGAATCCTTGAGACCGGTCGGCGGATGGTTGAGATGGACGCCGGTAGACTTCCTGTGCACTCCAGTGATACGAAGATGAAAAGAGTGATGATGTTGTTGGGAGAGCGATGGGAAATGCGAAAGCAAGAGCGAATGGGCGTCTAATCACGTGATTTGTGCTGAATAAGTGGCCCTCAAATTTCCTCCGCCTCAAACGCGAATGCGAACCTATACCATTCCTCCACCTGACTGAAGTTCACTCCGATCCTTGGCCATGACGATCTATCGCTGAGCATCTCCCAAACAGCTTAGAAATGTAAGTGAAGGCAGAGCAATGATTCCACAACATCATTTCGATTTCACATCTTGCGATCATGTTCAGATGGGTATAAAACTACAGCAACATCAGGTGCCAAGGTAAGTCAGTCAAACGACACGACAACAAAACAGTCAAAACAAGAGTCTCGTATCTTCAAAATGTCTCACCTCTCCTACTCCTCCTACCCAGGCTACGGTCATTGGGCCCGAGACGAAGCAATGCATCACCAAGTCGTCCGCGTTGGTGATCAACTCTTCGTGTCTGGACAAGTCGGTCTAGATCGTACCAAATCCGGTAAAACTGGAATTCTCATCTCCAAAAATCTCGAAGAGGAATATGACCAAGCCTTCGAAAACGTCGACGTCGCCTTCAAGGACGCTGGTGGGAAAGGTGAGTCGAGACGAAGTCGAGACCATCGAGATCCTCGCTGACGCTCGATAGGCATGGAACAGGTTTATAAGTTTGTTGTGTATATGAGCCCTTATAACGAGGAAGGCAGCAAGGCTTTGATGAAAGCCGTGAAGAAGTGGTTTCCGAATCATAAGCCTACTGTGACGGCTGTTGGGGTGTCGGGGTTGGCGTATGAGGGTCAGCATGTTGAAGTTGATGCGAATGCGCATTTGGGGTAGGCCAGAGGGGAGGACTGTCGTTCGCGCTGTATTGAATCTGGCAGAAGGTCGAGGTGTCTCTCGTTGTTGCAGCTTCGTAGAAAATCAAATTGTCGTTCGTTACTGCCGTGTCGTTTGCAATCTCGAGTTGTGTTCGTCGGTGAGATGCCTGAAATATGGATCTGCTTGTTCAGCTGGCGTGCAAATCTAGGGTAACTCGGATCTGGCGGAAGTTTAGAAGATCTTGATATCGACCCTTGTGCTGTGCTTCTCAGATGCTGAGTCCTGGCCTCTTGTCTTCATGTTGCGCGCTCAGGTCTGAAGCAAATGGGCCAGACCATCGCCATTGAATATCGCTGGGCATGGCAAGATAGATCATAGGACCCGAATGCTTCTCTTAGGCTGACCAATTACAAAAACGATTCTCAATCGCTGCTCACTCTGAGCGCGAGAGTTGAGACAGTACTTTTGTGCCCAATGCAGCTGGTTTAAACGTAATTCCTCGCTCAACTGAAGCATCTGAAGCGTGATACGCTTCTTCGCAATCACAGAGCTGGTGCGTATTGATGATGGCATCAACGGGTGAGAACATTGGGGCTTCGACACCGCTACTCGTGTTTATATGCTACCAGCATCATCGCTCATCGTATAGCTGCCATTCTTGTGAGATGTCACACGCTCCATGAGATGCAGATCCGCGAGCTCCGGCGTGGTCGATACGTGACGTATTCTGAGTTTCTATCTTGAGCCTCTTACGCCATTGTAGGCGCAACGATGCTGGAGTTGCATTCGTCTGTCGTCTCACGACTTGCGTATCACATCTCGGGTGGTGTGGTCGGATAGCCTGGGTCTCTGAGGCGGAGTTTCATGTCGTGAACTCTATTCCCAAGAGTAGCAGTTCTTGACATTGAAAGGCACGACGTCGGCAAGGCTTTCTTCTAATTGAAGGAACTTCGTGCCTCGCCCCCCAACAAGCATTCCGAAGCCATCGGCAAGAGACTTTCACACGCGGGTGGTAGTCAATCAAAGTGCACCGCCGCTTCGCCTCCCATCCCGAAGTGGACCGGAAAGCCAGGATGTGCCTTTGGAATACTAACCCTGGTCAACTCAATCGTATAAGAACCCACGCACTCGTCTATAAACTCATGCTTTGCTAAAACCTAAGCCAACAATTGGGAATAACACCTCGTACTCGGAGCACTTACCGTGCGAGAAGTGTACGCGGATGGTCGTCAAACGGCCTAACCGTGCTATTCATAAACCACAGTCCCCCGTAATCTTCCTTGCTACCAGCCTTGTAGGTCAGGTCCATCCCAGTGTGCTTTTCATTACCACTTCATCACATCGAGGCTGAAGCGCTGTTTTTCCGGATGTGAGTACAAAAAGTGCCCACGATCGCTGTTCCTCGATCAGTAGAATCCAGTACAACCTCATCTCTGCAGTCCATATCGTAGAACAGCACGAACAACATGCGGTCCATACTCACCTTCGCTGCCACCATCATCGCTCTTGCATCGACCGTTTCGGCAACGGTTCGTGGAGGACAATGTGGTTGCTCAGGACTCAACAATTGCCGCAACCAAGGAGCTTGGGGATGTGTGCAGCTTGCAGGTCCAAATTGTGTTGATCAGACTCAGGTCTGTGATGCCGCGTGCGGTGGCTCTGGATATGCCTACAAGAAGCATAAGTGAGTTGCTTCGATTGGAGCTGTCGATCTTCATCTAATCAGACGTACTAGCTCAAACGACCGACAATGTGTCTGCAGCTACCAGGATGCCAGCCAGGCTCCAAGCTGTCCTGCACCTGGCCCACCAATCCGCGGCGGCCAGTGCTGCTCTGGTCTGCTCAACAAGTGCAAATCTGAGGGCGCATGGGGTTGCGTGCAGGTTGATGCGGCGTACTGTGTCGACCAGACCAAGGGTTGTGACCAGGCTTGTGGAGGCTCTGGGTATGCTTACAGGAAGCACAAGTAAGTCCCGCGAAATCAACATCCAAAGCGTTCGAATTTGACTAATTCGTCCAACAGCTCGGACGAACAGACATGCGTTTGCAGCTCTCAAGATGCGGCTCAGCCTAGCTTTTGCTAAGCTGAAGCAAGTAAAACTTCCTCGATAGTCTCTGCGTGCTGTATGCGATTGGAGATGCAAAAATACGCCTAGCGCTCTCAGCGGCATTGCTTTTTGTGTTTCAAAAAAAGCAATCTAGTTCCAGAGATGATCTGTATGTCGCAAGGTGGTTCAATGGATGTTGCGTGGAAGTCTCAGTCAAAGTGAATTGTAGAAAGCAACGTTGCTCTCATCCCGTCTTTCACACTTCTGCCTGTCTGTCGGCCGTGATACACTTGAATCTTGACGTAGTGGCCAGTCGCCTAGGACCGAATCGCCAAAAAGATGTTCATGGAAAGTAAGGTCTGAATCTCGTCGCGGAGACATGCAGTTGGTGGAGATGCTGGCAAGCGCAACGCGCTTCAGGCGGAGACGCGTCGACTGATGGCAGTCACGACGCCACATTCAAATGGAAGAACCCAACTCTTGGACTGCTTCATTCACTGCTCGCGGTTTGGTGCTGTGCAGCAGAAATTGGCATCGTCACCTTGCTCATCGCCAGTGCCGCGAAACAGATCCTGCAGCTTCCCGCAGCTGTAGCACACGTTTGTCTGACAGCAGATAGCCTACTTCTAGCTATCAACAGCTCAAGTAGTTATCCAATTAGGGGACGTGATCCAAAGGTAGGATACAGTGTGCCCCTATATGAGGGACTCCAGCGCCAGGACGGAGTCCTTTGTATGGCGGGTGCACTGGGATGCGAGGTTCAATTCCCGCCGTCTCTAGAATCATCTTTTTGCCTCCTTCCACACCTTAACAAGGAATAAATATTGAATGAAAGCGTTTGTCAGTCATCCAATAAGCAACACAGGGCATCTGGTCCAATGGTAAGATCCGTATGGAACTCGTCTGATCTTACGAGACGTGGTTCACAACATTACTGCGTGTAGACAGGCGTGTGCAAAACGCTTCAATAACGCATATTGTCCATACGGGATGCGAGGTTCGAATCCCGCGATTGTCCAATACTCTTTTTGCCATTGCCCGGCTCGCTGGCTGGACTCGAACTAGGAACGTCCGGCGGTAGATGCCAAATAAGTCATGGTACTTCTCGGTGGTCGTTCTTGTCGCGCGAGAGCAGGGTACTCAAGCTACCTTTTGTCGCCGCCACCGTCGCCGCCTCCGAATGTGACTTTGCTGCAGCTTGCCGGAGCCGCAGCAACTGCGTTTGCACCGAACAGCGTACCTAATCAAACCCGCATTCCAAGCTTTTATCCAGTCAATGGGGATGTAGTCTAAGTGGGAAGATACGGTTACGAACAGCTCAGATAGATCCCGCGCCTGGAGGGAGTTGAAGGCAGATTTGCAATCGGGATGCGTGGTTCGAGCCCGGCCATCTCCAAGATTCGTTTTCTTTTTTTGGTTCCTGATCTGGACCTCACATCAGGTTCTAGGAGGTAGGCTGCACGGCTTTTCCACTATCCTCAAGGATCCTGAATTGCAAGCCTGGAGATCGAACACCGAAACATTCTTCCAGCCGGTTTTTATGCGGCTTGGCCAAGAGCTCAGCTTCCCGTGCAACAAGTGCATCTGACACTGGCGCAGAGTCACGAGCTTTCAGCTCTGGAAACACATTATGATTACCTCATGGCATTGGCCACACAAAACGTGCTGCACGGGCACATCAGTATTTTGAGCTGTACATAGTATACATACCACTGGTGTGTAGCGTTCCGTAGTAACGCGATATCCCTTTTCCTCAGAACTTCCTCTCCCTCAAAAAGCGTTCCACTTGCGGCTTCCAATGCCCTCTCACAACGATATGCCCAGTCACTGCGTTCACTGCGGCCATACTCGCGGACAGATTCAGCGCCTTACATAGGTCCAACTTCATCTTCAGCCGATCTCCATCAATGTTCTTTATCCTCGTCTGTTTCAGGTTTCCTCCCCTTTTCCTCAGCAGATAAATCGGTAACGAGTTGAAGTTCGATCTTGATACGTAGTATGGCAAGTTCGGTGCGCATTGGCTATCAGCAAGCGGTTGGACAGGGTCTGGTATCAGCTTCGGCATTTCTGGCTGATGGTGCGAAGGTCTTCGCGTCGGGTAGTGTCGTTCTTTCGTTGGATGTGCTGTTCTTCGGGAAGCTTTCGATTCTTTCGGTCTTGGCCTTGAGCCCATCGATGGTGGTGGATATGCTTCTGGTGCTTTCCGTGAAGCGATCAAGTTTGGATCTTGGTAATATTAGTACCAGCTTCAAGTAAAACCATCTCAGTGGCATGGCATACCTTCTCGCGGTCGTGCTGCTTCTGCGGCTGCTTCTCTGCATTGCCTGCTGGTCGAGAATCGCATGAATTGGCGCACTGTCGATGGTCGCGGCAAGCTCAATGGCCGTGGAAAGGCCAAGAAGGGCGTAGAGGATGCCATTGCTATGGCCTTTGTCTTGTGAATGCGCGGTGGGTGAATGTTGCTCTGCTCTGCGCAGGAGAAGTGAAGGTCGGCGTATCGCGTCCAAAAACGCCGACATCCCCGTCGATCTTCAAATCTTGGCGCATCTCAATTTTGGCAGGCGCGACGACCCCCCGACGGCAACATCGAAAGCACGTCTTGCCGCCAACATCACGAAAGCATCGAATATCGCAAACATGGCAGAGGCTAACGGGGATGTCGACTTCACCAAGGAGTATAGTCTCCTTCCCAAACTCATCGCCAACCTCGACCGACACCTTGTCTTCCCACTGCTCAATTTCTTGGAGGAGGAAACACCAGAAGATGAGGATACCACCGATATCACCAAGCTCAAGTATGCGCTACTCAAAGAGACCAATATGTGCGATTATGTCGGCGATCTCGAAGCACAGTTGAAGGGCCTCCCTGAGCGCCCAGCATCGTACACAAAGAAGCGGGAAGAGGTGTTGGCACGGAGGGCGATATTCGAGGAGGAGACTGAGAAGATCTCGAATCTGCTCACAGACGCCGATGTCATCAACAACTTGCGAAGCGACAAGCAGAGCAACATGAACTACCTCAAGGAGAACCACGGCGTGACTCAGCAAATGGTAGACCAACTCTACGAATTTGGCCAGTTCCAGTTCACCTGCGGCGAGTACGAGCCTGCTGCAGACTCGCTGTACCAGTTCCGCATTCTGTCCACTGATAACGACAAGGTGAACGCGGCGACATGGGGAAAGCTGGCATGCGACATCCTGAGCACAAACTGGGAAGCCGCGATGGAGGAGGTCATGAAGATCAAGGAGAGCATCGACACGCGCCTCTTCAACAACGCACTGGCACAGCTCGAGCACAGAACATGGCTGATTCACTGGTCGCTCTTTCCATTCTTCAACCACGACCCAGCTCGTGAAGCCTTGACCGAGCTATTTTTCTCGCCCGCATACATCAACACAATCCAGACATCATGCCCATGGATTCTGCGCTACCTATCGGCAGCAGTCGTCACCAACCGAAACCGCCCAGGAAGCAAGGGTAACTTCCTTTACGGCAACTACCAGAAGCAGCTCAAGGACCTCATCCGAATCGTGAGGCAGGAACAATACGAGTACAACGACCCAGTCACAAGCTTTGTCAAGGCACTGTTCATCGACTTCGACTTTGAGGAGGCACAGAAGAGACTGAACCAGGCCGACCAAATACTGCGTGCGGACTTCTTCCTGGTCGCAACTGCAGATGCTTTCCTTGATGCCGCACGACACCTGATCTCTGAGTCATACTGCAAGATCCACCAGCGAATTGACATCAAGGACCTCTCCACCCGTCTTGGTCTCTCGCATGACGAGGGAGAGAAATGGATCGTTAACCTCATCCGTGACACCCGCGTCGATGCCAAGATCGACTACAAGGCTGGCACTGTCATCATGAATCACCCACCAGTCAGCGTATACCAGCAAGTCATTGAGCGGACAAAGGGTGGATTCTTCAGGACTCAAGTTCTGGCTGCTGCTGTTGCCTCTAAGTAGGACGAGACGACCTAGTTCGCGGCAGGACGTACGGCGGCACATGATGCATGGAAGCGATGGAAAAGCGCAGGTGTTTGCGGTGGTGCATACTAGAGCATTGGCGTTCTGGGCGTAAATGTTGCACATGGAGGAGCAACAAGGTTGTACGTTTCGGCCATGTGCTATCAGCGAAGACGGCTAAGATCTCAGGTCGTACAACTGGTTCCTGGGCATGAGGCTCGGGTCGCACACCACATTACTCGATGATGAGCACTGCTCAGGTCACACTCGATGATGAATCAAATAGCATGAAAGAATGGCATCATGATATTCTATGATCACATCGCACAGGAAACAAATGTGACAAATGGCATTTACTTAGCCTCCAAGGACTTTCTTTGTGCGTGAAGGTTCTCAACTGTGTTATGATGATGCTTTGATGCCTAAGGTCCTCAACAGTGCTACGATGATAGATCGATGCCTGATCACGGAAAGCTACCCCTCAGACCATTTGGTGTCAAGACCATGGTACAATTCCATTGATGTGTGGTTTGCTGAGGAGAGCTCGACCAAACGATATCATCCGATGGCATCCGAGATATCTTCGTTTACGTATCGACTTAGCATGTGAGTTCAACCGCGAGACGGTACATTGTGTATGAAATCTTTGAGGTGTGGATGTGGTGTGTTCGTAAAGCAAAGGCTGGTCGCCTCCGGTCACTGGTGATGCTCGTTGGCAAGGCTAAAGTTCAGCCTCATGCATCGCCCTTTTTTATAGCAGTCGATAACGACACGGAATGCAATTGATCTTTGAAAATTAGATAAAAGGAAATAGTCAAAATGCAAGGTAGGTAGTAGATGTTAGTAGTGTGCTATATGCTCAAAATATTAGCAGGGCTTATGAGATCCATAAGGACCTATGGAGAAGGCCACCAGACGAATGAAACCACCAGAGAGCAGAGGGCACTGAAAGAGAGGAATCGCCGGAAAAATGCTCAAAGAGAGGAAAGAAACATCCAGCGAAAGGAAACCCCCAGCGAAAAGAAACCACCAAAGGAAAGAAACCCCAAACGCCAACAAAAAGAAATTACTTATCTTTGGCATGATCCTTCGCGACTATGCCTACCGCGATTCTTGATCGATCCCTGATGAGACTATCCCATCTAGCATGTCCAGCATGCTAGATTAAGGAACGTAGTCCTCGTCGTTGGGATCATCGTCACGAGGATCGTAATCCTCGTCTTGCATCCAGTCATCTTCATCTTCGTCATCATCGTCTATAACGATGATTTCGTGCTGAGCTGGAGCAGCGGGAGGGGCTGCTGGCGGCGCAGGAGCAGCAGCTGGCTGTGCTGGATCTGCATGCATTAGTGCTGTCCAGGGTGCAGGCGGCGGCGGTGGTGCTGCTGCTGCTGCCGGAACGGTAGCTGGCCGTGCTGCTGGGACTGGCCAAGGGCCGGGAGCTGGTGCCAGTGCCAGAAGCTGACCAGGAACAATATCATCGCTCCAGAGTTTTGTCCGACACATAGGGCAGGAATCGTTGCTCCGTGCCCATTTGTGGATACATTCCCAGCAGAAAATATGTCCGCAGGAAGTTCTAGTGGCCAGTTCGGTTTCTTCGTAGCAGACTGGACATTCTCCACGATAGTTGGGGTTCGTGCTGACCCCGAGTAGCAAGAAGAAGACCATCCGGGTTGGAAGGAAGGGGGGCATGGTGTTGGTGGTTTGGGGGCGGGGAGTGGCTTCGTGGTTGTAGTCGTGTGGTTTCGACTGATGGGTGGTTATTTTCGGTCAATGGGACGGAACGTGCTACTGTGCTGTACCGTGCAAGAAGAAGATCCAGGACTCGAGAGCGGAAGTGCAGCAATTCATGTGTCCTGCGGAGTAGCATCTTGAAAGCCATCTGAGTGAATGCATTATGTGTTGCAGCAAAGCTTTGCAGTTCACTGTGCAAAGGCATTGTCAATACCAATATTTCTGGGCACGGCTTGCGTTCGAGAGACCAGCTTTGTTGGATCCCAGCGAGACATTACTGCCAGGATCGAAAAGCCCGGAATTAGATGTCGCCATTCGTGCCTCTGAGAGTACGCCGCAGTGTCAATCTTCTCCAACTGCATCTTCTCCCTCGGCGAAACGATTCTCGTTGTGGTGACCAGCATCTTCATCATCGCTCTCGTGTACACCGTCTTCATCTTCATCAGGATCCTCATACACGTCGAACATTTGGTTTGCGCCGCTCCAGTCTAGGGCAAATACATAAAATTCGTCCTCGAACGGAAGAAAGTCGTTCTCATCATGGACCAGGCCATTGTCATCCTCGTCACGCTCCTGCTCGAGGACCTCTTGATATTGCTCGCGTCTGCACAATGGGCATGTATTCTTGAGAGCCATGCATTTGGTCAGGCACGATAAGCACACTATGTGTCCGCAGGAGGTTCTGATGGCTTGCTCGATTGGGTCGTAGCACACCGGACAATCATCTCTGTAGTTGGCGAGAGCAGGATCTGCTTTGAGGTCTCGAAAGTATTCGTCCTTCGTTGGCAGCGTGGAAGTGCTGTTGGAAGACATAGTGGTCCTGCCGGTGGGATGGCTTTCTTACGATGAGAGGTGTGCTTCTGATGACTTTTATGGTCAATGGTGTGCAGTTGTGTCCGTGCGGCAGCGTCGAGGGTCAAGTCTGGAATCTGTTTCTGAAGAGGACGCTTCATCTCTTGTCGTATGTTGGTACGTATCGAGTGAAGGTCCTCCATATGTGAATGCATTGTTGCCGAAACTCACTTCTGGATGGCTTTGAGAAAGTGTTCGAGGACAAAGGTACGAAGGCATTGTTCAACTGCTGAAGATTGCTGCAATGCAGTACGCCGAGCGCGAGAATGCGATCTCAGTGGTGGAAAGATCCATAGCAGTCAGCGTATACGTTGATGATGAATATGCATATAGTGCAATTGTTGTTGTGTGGTATCAGCCGCACCCATGCTGTACATGGCAGGGTACGAAGCGATCAAGCGATGCTGATTGGGAACCGACGGTAGATGAGCAGATATAGAATCCTGACCAGGAGATCGTTTTCAGGGTCGTCTTGCACAATCGTGAGACAAATGACTCTGTATTGTTCTGCATCCATCGCAGTCTAGGTGTTCAGGCTGTGCGCATCTGGAATGTCAGCCGCCGACAATAAGGTGCCGGAGTACAATGTCTCGTATAGACGAAGCAGAAGAAAGTGCAGTGCTGTCCTTGTCTCAAGATATGAAATCTCCTTTGGCCTGTCATGGACGGGGCGTCGATGTTCTATCCCTTATGCGGATGAGAATCATACTTATGCATGGCCGACTTCATAGATACTCGTCGCATTGGTCAAACGGTGTTAGTCGCTGGCATCTGCAGCATCGCTTCCTTCCGCATCAAGTTCATCCGGCACTCTGGACCGAGAAGCTCTCGTATGCGATACGATATCTCGTGATACATCTCGTGAGGAATGCGAGACCTGTGTAACAGTATTTCGCATAGTTAGCATTGAAAAGACTCGTGGAGTACAATCCAGGCAAGACTTCTCTTGATTAGAAGGATGTCACTTGTTGCTTCTCTCCAAGGTATTGCAAAGCCTCTTACCTCAGTCAGCACTCACAGGCAACAGATACTCACATCGCCGAACAAGCAATACATCTACCTGCGGCACGTGGGAGGTCGGTTTGTGCCCAGCGGTGCGTCAACACGCGTCTAAACAACAGCAGCATGCGGTCAACGGCACATAACAGTGCGGCCGCGCAGTCACGCTGCGATTTACTGCAGCTTCCGTCAATGGCGTAGACAAGACGAGCTGCGCTCGCCATCTCCGACAACAGCACACCACTTCCTGTATTTACCGGCACCTTATCTGTTGCGTCGAACGTCATCATTTCATGCCGCAGTAGCAGAGCTATGCTTTTGTGGCGGGTGCCACACCTTCGACAATATGCGACCCCCATCTGCGCCGCTTGCCGGCATGGTCAATGGACAAGATTGTTTCTCATCTTGCCCGCCTCGTCTTGTTTCCCCGGATCTAATGCTCTTGGACTGAACGAAGAGGAGTAAAGCACTATCTCCGGCTTGGGAGAATTCGTAGTCGCCGCGTAGCAGCACTGCTTGACGACCTGATTGAGAGATGGGACGTCAGCTCAAGCTCTTAAGCGCTTCCTCTACCTACTAATTCGGCAACATTCTGCGCCGAGACATGCTACTTGATTGCAGGATGCTGGGAGGAAAGCCAGATAACGCAACAGCGGTGGACTGGGCAAGAATGTCAAGCTCCACTGCATCTTCCTTGCGCTGTGACATGATGAGGGAAGCCCAGCACTTGGCGTAAAGGTCAACCTCGGAGGCCGAGTGGCTTGCTGAAGAATCCGCCGAAGGTGCAGATTCAAGATCGAACGCCTCTGCCGATGGCTGCGGGAGATCTCCAGGGTCGTGAAAGCTTGCCGGCCTTCTGTCGACGACGTTCTGCAGCAACATCCAGGTGATGAATCTCTGCAGTCCGGGCTCTCGGCGCTGAGGTGTGGTTGCGACAAAGGAGGCACAAAGACGTGGAGATTGCGACAGCCCAGGCTTCTTCATTCACCGAGGAGTGTCGCGATGCACACGTGCTTTCACGTCCAACTCAATCACACCGCGTTCTTTCATCGCTGTACAGGTTGGCAAGACAAGGACATGGGGGCGCCAGTCCAGACGACGGCGGGAGCGGCAAATGCTAATCGGACATTGCCAAATGGCTATTTGGACATTGCTCAACCACACCAAAACTGATGAAGTTCACACTCGAATATCAAGTGTCTGTATGGTCGAATTTCGAGTTTGAAAATGACAATATCTAAGACAATCTCTTTGCAAACATCTTGCACTTTTCAGAATCTCAAAATTCGCGAGAAATTGGTGCTCTTCTACAGCGACAATGAAAGACACTTCTCAGAATCTGAGCTCTTGGCAAGTCTGTTGAAGCTTAGACATATTTTGTATGGGAAAATGTGAAAGCAATGTCCAAATAGCCGTTGAGCAATGTCCGATTAGCATTAGCCGGCGGGAGCAAGCCACATCCTCCCTGGGCCTCTCCCTTGATGTTCCTCCTAGGGCGGAGCAGGAAGCCAAGGCCTTGGCCCGCTGGGCGTTCCAGCGGAACTCTGTTCGGGAGTCGGATTGGCGTTCCTTGCCGCGCTTTAAGGTTTGGTGTCACCGAATTCTGCTGACTCTTTCAGAGATCCCTCAACGTTTCATCTTACCTATCCTCAAGCGCTGGGCGTGGAATGCTCTCATCCACCATGGACATCCCGTCACGAGACAAGCTACCAGTCTCGAAGACATGGATCGTTGATATCGCTCCCAGACCCCGGCCTCTCTTTGGAACCAGAAGTGGCCAGAATGCCAAACACGAACAGCAAGAGAACCATTACTACACTGTGCGAGGAACACAACGCCAGCCGTCCGGAATCTGAAGCTTGATCATACAAGACGCAATTACATCCAAGCCCTTGGCGAATGACATATCGGACACTCAACGCATCACTTCGTTGCTATCTGCTTGGCTTGTGGCCGATCATCATTCATGACACTGAACGGGACTATGCCCAAACTGCACAGCTGCTGTTTGCTTCTGACAACGTCTCACTTCACCTCTTGGCGACCCACTGCGTGCGCAGGCAGATGCTAGTACAGGGCCCGACTGATGAGGCCTGCTACGCAATTTGGGTTCAGTGGACGTCCATTCTCTCTTGCTTGGGCTTAGTGTAACCGCTGTTATCTGGATGTTGTACGGTGCGCGCTTCTCCATGGTGGGTCCCTCTTCGTGGAGAGCCCACGGAGCACAAGTCGATCGTACATGGCGCTGGCGGCGCGGAACCCCCATCGTGAATACATATCAACCTTTTAGCCCATTCGTAAGTTTGTGTGATCCACTGCTGTCTGCACATCGTTTCTGCTTCCTACCTTTGACACCCCTCGTCGAAGCACTTTGCCTACTATGACAGGTAGCAACAGTGCCCCTCAGGGCCACAAGAGCGAATCATCTTTCTTCGACTCTCGCTCCACATCAGACAAGTCCGACTCGATAAACCAAACGAGATCAAATAGCAAGGTCCGCGATGGCGATGATCTGGGACCCACGGCGAACCGGACAATTTCTTTCGATTCAAGGGATGACGAGAAGAAGGACGACTCTCCCTCACGGTCACCTAGCTGCTATACAGCAAATGGAAGGCCTAACGAGATTGAAACGCCGAATGGGCCAATACAAAGAGACGTCCCTAACGCCCTTGGTTCAGCATCAGTCCTCAACACCACCGACACGGCGGAGACAGGCTGGCCTCGAGATTGGCGGGCATATGTCTGCCTTTTCGGCGGCTTCTTGCTTATGTTCAACTCTTGGGGCTTAGTCAACACCTACGGAACGTATTCTTCGTACTATATGCAGAATCTTCTACCAGGACGAGATCTCCTTCTACTGAACTTGGTGGGCTCGACGCAATCTTTTGTCGTGCTAGCTTTCTCTGCACCGGTCGGACGTTTCTTAGACGCCGGCTACATTCAGTACTTGCTTGTCACCGGTACCATCTTGGTTTCTATTGGCTCTTTTACGCTTTCTGTCGTCAACGGAGACGGAGGTTACAATCAAGGAAACTATGGCCTCATCTGGCTGACACAAGGGCTCATCTCTGGACTGGGTATGGCCTGCTTCTTTGTCAGCTCTTCACAAGGTATGTTATCAGTTCACATCGCGTTAGAAAAACATGAGACGAGCATGTGCTGACGGGCTACCAGTTGTGTCCACCTGGTTCAAAGCCAAGAAGGGCACCGCAATCGGCATTGTGGCATCAGGTGCCAGTATCTCTGGTCTCCTCTACCCTATGATGACTAGATACCTCATTGAGGATGTGGGATTCAACAATGCTGTTAGGGGTGTTGCAGGAGTCGTTTGCGGAACTTGCATAATTGCCATTTTCGCCGCATATCCGAATCCTGCACATGAGCCTAATAAGGGACAATCCTTCCGTAAGCTCGATACTTTCATCGATAGCAGCGCTTTCCGGAACAGCGCCTTTGTATGGCTCTGTGCGGCTATATCCTTCCTTTTCTTCGGTTTCTATGCTGTATTCTTCAACCTTGAAGAATGGGCTGTCTCTGAAGGATTCGGATATCGGGAAGCGACTCAAGTGGGAGCAAATGCAGGCCTTCCACACAGGAAGCCCGATGGCACTCTGGAGACTTTCTGGCTACTAGCTATCATGAACGCATCCTCAACACTCGGACGAGTCGGATCGGCCTACCTCTGCGACCACTTTGGCGCTCTGAATGTACACACTGTCGTCACCTTCGTCGGTTCGCTTCTAGTGCTGATATTGTGGACGATGGCAAACACGCTGAATTCGGCTATCGCGTTTGTGGTCCTCTTTGGAGCATTCTCTGGAGCAGTGATCGGACTTCCGCCAGCATCCGTAGCTGACATTCTCGGAAAGCTCGACGCGAAAAAGCAAATGAAGCTAGGTCAATGGACGGGCATGATGTACTCGTGCTCGGCAGTGTTCGCCTTGACAGGACCGGTCATTGCCGGTCATCTGGTCACCGAGTACTCAACGTTCATCACTGTTCAGTGCTGGAGCGGAGCTTGCATGTTCCTGAGCGCCTGCTGCATGGCCATGGGTGTCTTGAACCTACAATGTGAGAGGAGGGAATGGGCCTCGATCTGGCATCCATTCAGCAGAAAAGCAAAGGCTTCGCCTCAGCAGAGCAGTGCTTCTTCCATGAGGTCCACTTACGAAAATCCTGTCAAGGAGGAGGTATGATTGCAACAGCCTGGTGTTTTGGAAGCGAATTTACGGCGCATTGGGGGAAAATAATATAGATGGGAAGGACACCACAAGTCGCATCACACATGGAGCTGGCGAACTTGTTATGACTTGACGACAATGGATAAGGCGTTTTGGAGAACGCTTGATCGGCTCGCAGCTACGATCGCGATATCTATGTAGAAATAGCTGCGTCTGCGAGATGCAAATTTCTGAGGCTACCAACACCAAGATCTTTGCTCTCATATCACCATTGGAACCGTGGAAAAGTTGACTCCTCGCCGACAGTTTCTGCTTTGCTGGGACTCATGAGCACTTTACAACCACATTAGTCTCGAGAGCCACCATGCTGCACGTGTTGGCCCGTGATGCTCTCCCAGGTCACAACGTGCTCTTCGCGTGCTTCTTGCGATGTAACTCAAACCAGGCTCTGGCGTGACAACTTTGTTCGATAGTCTCTCGTTCAGATGGCCTATCAAGTCCTAAAAGACCCGACCCTTGGCATACTGCTGATCGTTCTGCTTGGCACTCTCTGAGGCATGGTATGGCGAGTACCCTAGCGTGGTGCGAACGAAGCACCCATTCGAGAAAACTATCACACCGCTTGCCACCTAGCTTGTCAACTCAATTGCACAGCCTTCTTCTCTGAAAGCCTTGACAGACTATAGCTTGTCAACGATGCAGATCTTGGAATGATGATTAGGGCTTTCTTCTAACACGAGAGTAGAATGCATGTGCGTCTGATTGGAGCCTGATGGTCTCTACAACAACTTTTCCGTTCCGAGCGGAAACCTTGCAGCCCAAACGCAAATCCCGAAGATGCAGCAGATCCGGTAGTGGAGGCGGAAGGCTGCCCGACCGTGCAGTAGTACGTTACAGTGGAAGTGCTTAGATCTCGCCGGTGTCTGCTACCAGCACTGAACCAAGGTAGGTTGCAGGAGATTAAGCCGCTAAAGCTCAAACTTAATCCCGTTAGCTGCAATTTTAGCTAGTAATATTCGTACTTCTATACTACTAAACTACAAGTTTAGTATCGCATTTTATTTACTAACTAATTA